>JAQZBX010001247.1:0-86116 GCA_029593785.1 Cabassous unicinctus | reverse complement strand
GAAGACACAATATCATTTTAATGTTGTTAAATGATTCAAGGGCCTATTGCCAGAGCTGAGAAACACAGAGGAAGAAGAGTTGTCAAACCGTTTTCCAAAAGCTGAATGCCAATCCAAATGGAATAAAATGATTAAAAAAAAAAAAAAAAAAAGGATTCCAGTTTTCTTACAAACAAAAATAAACTGGATATGTACAAATATGTTTAGAGTAAAAGTTGTTCATTCATTTAGTTTACTCGATTATATTAAAAATCTTCAGAGAGGTACAATCTTGATATTGTTGGGTAGAAAAAGACTGGTTTACTATTTAAAGAAAGTTTTTTGGGAATCACACCAAGTGATTTCTTATACTGCACTGCAACAAGACATCAAGAAATCTATCTGGGAAATAAGGCAGAATTAAACTTCTCCTGGTCTTTTTGGCAGACAAGTATATGTCTATTATTCAAGATTTATTGTCATTTTTAGGCAAACTTTCTCCTGTCTTGTTTAGTTTTGTAGTGATTACAGCATGGAGATTGGCACACAGCAGGCATTCAATAACTACTTGTTGCCTGAATGCAACAAATACCTAGGATCTGTATTTTTATTCAACAAATATTTATTGAGCGATTATAATGTGTTACCCATAGTGGAAAGCTTTGTTCCAAATAAAGGATATTCACAAAGGGAAGTCAATCAGCTAAGTGCCTTCCATAAAAAAGAAATATGGACCAAGGTCTTGATAATTAGTACACTAGTTTAGGCAATATACTTTGTTTAGTTCACATCTCCTTGGCCCTTGTCTCTAAGAGATATAGTTAGTCCTGCTTTTTAAGAAGAAATTTCTATGTATTTTTGAGGTCATCATAAAATACATTTAATTTTCTATAAAGCAGTGAAGAATGGGCTTCTCATTACTTACTTAGCATCAGCATGTCACTATGCCTCCATCTAGTCCACCAATCCTCAAAAAATAAAATGTCAGATGATCTTGTGCTATTGGTCATCTTACCAAAGATGTGTATGGCACATTAGCTGAACAATGATTCAACAGCCTCACAGAAATCACTTTGAAGAGGAAATACAAATTGAATTTTTAAATGGCCTGTCAGTATATCTCAAACACAGGGTCTGCAACAGTAGAGGCAAGGCAATGGAGAGTGAACTACTTGGAAGAGCTTTAAAGAATAGCATGCTCATTTATAGTTTGTCCTCCAAGTTTTGTGTATATTTTCTAGGTTGAGCAGACAATGTCAGAAACCACAGAAATGACTTTAATCTAGTTATAATCGTTGGTGAGGAAAATGGTCTGGTGGTTTAGAGGAATAAAGGGATCCAAATCAAGATAAGGAAACATACTAAACAAGTTATTTGTTAAATTGGTTTACATTCGGCTCACTAATAGATTTTCTTCTAGGCATGTCCAAGGGGGGCAAAATTTAAAACATAACCAAGTACACCTTACCCAAGAAAGCATTTTGTGCCAAGTATTGGGTAGGATTTCCCTGGGAAGACTGCAGAAGCATCAACTAATGAATGAATGAAAGACAAAAAATGAGCTAGTGAGATCAGCATTACTGATATTTTAAATCAAGCATGCAAGAAGCCCTTTTAAAACTACTGCTACAGTTTATAAATGATTTTTCAAAGTGGGGGAAAATCATCTCCAGGAACCAAAAGCAGGAAGGAAAATCTCCTAACAGCCAATGTACCACTGTAGTAAGTATTGAGGCCATCTTCCTAAGACTGTGAGAGTAAAAACACACAGTTTTCATTAAATATGCCTTTCCCATAACTGGCCTATAAGCATTTCCCATGACTTTGCAGTTGAGTATATTGGCTGGAAGAGGATCTAGCCATCAGAAGGAGCCTTCAGATATGCTGAGTTCCAGCCATCCGAGAGACTTGGCACCTTTATATGCTACTTCCTAATACCAACCCCAGCATAGAATGTCACCAGAAGCCTGCGTAAATATTGGACTTAGATTCACATAAATTATTTCTGTCCTGAGATGCTGCATGCCAGAATTTAGTAAAAACAACACTTTGAGTAAATAGAATTGGCATATAAATGTAAGAATATTAACCCAAGAAAATGATCATAGAAAAATATAATCAAAAGTACACACTTACAAATCTTGCAATGATGTGAGAGATTTATCTTGCACCTCTGAGTTTTTATTGAACATTTCCGTAGAGTTCCTTTAAGCTGACACCACCAAAGTGCTTTGAATTATCAGTTGCTTTATAGAATTGTGAAGTCTTCGAGTTTCATTAAAATGCTTAGGAATTATTTTTATAATCACATGTGTGATTAGCGCCTGTTTAAGGCTGGATCTACACATTCATTTTAAGAGTAAACATTGGGACAGTGAAATATAATGTCAGATATGATTGCTCCTGTCAGCAAAAGCATTGTTTTATTTTATTAAAACTAGCAAACAAAATGTCATCAACAAAAGATACAGTTTCTATTTATAGACAGTTTCTACTCTACAATATTATATCTTCACACACTGCAGGACTGTATCCAGTGGGGTTTCTCATTTTGCGTAGGGTACATATTGAGAGGTAGAGAGATCTTCTTTACACATGCATACATCTTATTATGTACAGCTTCCCCAAAAGTCCTGTTTGGATTTTGGGGCTAATACAACCATGCTCAGTACATGTCAGTACTGAGTATTTACTAGTGAATGAAGATTTCCTGGGAGTGATGGTAATATAGCTATTGGCAATATTATTATAACATTTTCAGTCATCCATTTTGGCTTTAAGTACTTATTAAATAACACTTATTCCTAAGATATGTACTTATAAAATTAAGGGAAGCTGCAACATGTAATAAAAACACATTTCTCCTTAAACTCCAATTGACTTGATTCCTCGTAGACACCTCTCTTTGTCTTCATTCTGCATTTACTCTTTTCTACTCTCTTCATACTCTCTGCTTTCTCTCTGGTATGCTGATATGTTTTATCCCAAAGCCACTCTCTTTATCCACTCTCTCTACTCACTCTTCCCCTTCTTGTTATTCTCTCATTCCTTACTGATATGGGAATAATAGGATCCCAAGGCTGTCCTTACAATATAATTAAAGTATGAATTTCCAGGAGTTGGAAATTGCAGACCATTTTTATTATGCTTCTATAATAAAGCCAGGTAACACTGAGAGAATTAAAATGGCTTTTTCCTAGCAGATAACTTGGTGAAGATTTTTTCCCCTTGGTTCTATTGTTTTAAGAGACTGGAAGTTGCAATGGGAATAGGTTCACCAATTCTTTTTCTGAAAACACCTCAATCTTTTACATGATATATATTTCCCTAGATCCTAGGAATAAGTTGTAAACTTGTAACAGATGATAATGAAGCTTCACATTTTTATTCAATACATTTTTTAAGATTCTGCATCTACTGTATGTATCTTCCAGTGAAAATGACCTTGAATGGATGAAGTCGTAGTTTGAAGGAAAAATACTCCACAGATAGACTATCTTAGAAATCATGAGTCAACTGGGTTTTGTCTTGTCCTCTTTAGTAAGATGAAATAACTTTAAATGAAAACAGAATGTTGAAATAGAGGAATCAAAGGTCATCTTAACTCTGGAGGTGTGTCTGTTAATTGTTCCAGAAAAACAAATTAGCCATATTCTGCACTGAACAGAAACATGTGGAAGATGGAATATCAATGTTTGCAAGTAGGAATGCTATTTGCTTCACTTGGGTAATGTTGGGGGCTTACCAAAAAATGTCCTGGCACAGCATCTACCAGCATGAATGTTCGGAGGGTTCTAACACTGTGAGTGCTGATGTTTTATGAATGTTTTAGCACTGCCTTGAAAACAAGAGGTTTGCAATTGAATCAACAGCATGTCAAATAGACAAAATTTTAAAATAAGAGAAAAAAAAAGGACATTAGTGAGGATTACTAATGTCCCTATCTCCCTATTGTGAAAACAAGCTGAAGTTAATAAGAAACTTGATCCTCTTAACCGATTAACAAAAGTCAAGTTTTAATCGCATGGCTTCCGAACAAATCAAGAGGCACAGCTAACTTGAGCATTGGTTGTTTAGAGGGTGCAGTAATGGGGGAAACTGCTGCATATTCAGTTACCCACCTCTTTTTTCCACAGCTTCAATGCATTGCTTAACAAACCACGGAACTGTGGAATTTTCTCGTTCACACACTGTGTGCAGATGAGAGCCAAAAATTTGATCTGCAAGAGAAACAAAGATGAGCTTCATTAAAATCCAAGCTTGCCTTGTTCTTTAATTTGATTCTGTTTCCATATCCACTGCATGCTGAAATCTTCATCTTGCATAAGAATTGATTTTTTGCTTTAATTTAAAGTGTCTCTTGCAGACATCCAGAGACCATATCTCCCTCCTTTAAGGACAGGACCCAGGCCCAGAGTAGGAAAACTGACACTCTGCCATTGATTAGGCAGGATGACTGATAAGTTATAGTCTCTTTGGGCCTTAACTTTGTCATCTATAAAATAATTACAAGGAATTAAGAAAATTCATGCAAAATTATTGATCTCAGGGCCTTTGGTCTCTTGAGTGTTTTAGAAGAAGTTTTTCAGTTTTCACGCAAATAATTATTTTATCAGTGTTTTAGGACATTCACTCTGTGGCTCAATGATATTTGAAGTGGCAAATTCCAAGAGACTTACTTTGAAGTGAGTTACTTAACATTTCTCTGGCCTTGAATGCCCTTCCTTTTCACAAGCATCACCTTTCCTTTAAGGCTCAGCTCAGGTCACACTTTCTCTACAAAATCTTTCCTTCCTATCTCAGCTTTGTGTTCCCTGTAACATAGGTTCTTAGGAATACCAGAACCTCAGGATATTAATACATGATTCAGGAAACAGGGATCCTGTGATTAAAAAGGTTTAGCAACATTGGGTTAAACCAAATTGAACAGGTTTCATTGATGTGTATTTATTTTTAGAGTCTGGAATATCAATGTGCACTGTGATTGACCATGAAGGGGTGGAATATGAACTATTTCTCAAACTTATTTGAGCATGATCCTTTTATTTCAAAGAGCATCTCTCCAGATTTCTGAGAACACACTCTGTGAAATCCCAGCCTAGCTCTTTAATTTGGAACATGATTTCTGTTACCTTCTATTGCCTATTTATAATGCATGGACAATATTCTCTTAAAGCAGATTCTGAGTTCCTGAATCATCTTTATCTTCTTATAGTCACTAGTGATTAGCACTGCCTCTAGCCCACAGTATTCACCTATAGATATTTGTTATTGATAACAAAACAAATTTTTCATGGGTCCAAAGTTTCCTAGCTTGCTCAGAATGAACTCAAATACCTTACCATGACTGACAAGGCAGAACATGATCTGACCCTCCACCAATTAACTGACTTCATTTCCTTCCTTTGTCCCCCTCACCCACTCGGCCACAGCCATGCTGCCCACAATGTTGTTTCTCACCCATGCTCAGCACACTTCTATCCCAGGGACTCTGCACTTATTAGAGTTCTGACAGGAACACTATAACTCTAGGTCTCTGATCAAATGTTACCTTCTTATGGTAGCCTTTCCTACCCACCTTTTAAAAAATGGCACCACTCTTAACAGGCACTCTGCATGCTACTCTTCCTGCCTACTTTTCTTATAACAATTATCTCCACCTGGCTATTATATTGATGCATTTACTGGTGAGTTCTTTTCCTTACTTAAAATGCACAGTGCATGAAGGTAAGGGCTGTTCATATTTTCTTTATTACTGTATTCCCCCATACCTAAAAGTGTTTGGTATGTACTAGATATTTAATAAACATTTGTTAAATGATTGACTGAAAGACATTGTCCTAACCATCAGTGGAGGTGCTTAATAAATTTTTAAAAAATTAGCAGAAGTGGAGAGAGCACAATGCAGCATAACAGAATGTTAAGTGACATATTATTACAAAGGAGTAATATAAATGAAGGGTAGCAAGATTTCAAGGAAGGCATAATTTTCATCCATTTCTTGGGAAATGGTAATGGCTTGAATTGGTGAAGATGCAGTAGGGAAGGAGGCATTTAATACTGAAGCTCTATCAAAAATACACTTCAAGATGGAAATTTGTGTTTTTATCTGATAGACAAGAAGATATGATCAACTGAAACCACGTGGACAAGTATAGAGACGTGGGAAATAATCGTGGGTATGTGCTTTGAATATTTGATCAGGTAACAAGGATTTGTTAAAAAACACACTAAGAGTGACGTACATTATTCTTAAAGAAAAAAAATAACCCAGAAGTTCAGATTGAACTTGGCTAGAGAGTATGGTCAGGAAGAGTTGATGCAAATTACAAAACTTTATAATGGAAATTGTAATTCAAATCAATTTCACAGATATTTATCAAGTATCTTCTATCTCCACAGCCTGAGGTATGCATATCAGGTTGTACAAGACACATGAAGAAGTTTATAATCTTGCAAAACAGAATATAGCAAATGTCATAAAAGGTAAAGAATGTTAGGGGAGTTTCAATAGAAGAAAGATGTCATTTAGTGTAGGTTACTTGGTGCCATTTAGTGAAATTATGTGTGCATGTGTGCATGCCCATGTGTGTGTGTAGTAAGAGAGAGAAGAGAGAAAGACAGCAAGGAGTTTGTGATATGGGGGTCATTCTAGAAAAATAAGTCCGTAAATAAAGTGGATATTGAAGAGTCGAGATAATTTTTTTAATAGGTTGAGATAGAGTTGAGGTCATTCTAGGACATTCATTTTTTCATTCATTCAACTATTCGTAAAAGAAAATTTTGAGTGTCTACTCTGTGTCAGGAACTAGTAAAGGCACTGGTAATACAATAACCAGAAGCCATAACCTATGATATAAAAATTTCATGTCAAGTGGGGGCAGCATATATGTAAAGAGGAAATATTACCTCATCATGAAACATGCTATAATTGGGGAAGCACAGATGCAATGGGAACACTTGTTGAGGCATCAGAGTATCCTTGAAGGCTGCTCAGAGAAGAATCAAATCCTCAAGAATAAGTAAGACTTAAGTTGGATAGAGAAGACAGAGGGGCAGAAAAGCATTTTGGGAAGATGGAAAATAAATAAATGTATCAATCATGGTAAAAAGAGTAAACAAAAATAAACAAATGCCTCAATGATAGGAATAAGTATGGGAAGAATGGGATGTATTGAAGGAAACAGTTACTCTTTCTGATTTAGTGAAATTTTAATGTACTAAGCTTTAAAAGGAGATAAGGACTATGTTATGAAGGATCTTATATTTCAAGTCAGGGAGGTTAAGTTATTTGAGAATGTGTGTAAACTATTGGTTTCCTACACATAAAAGCCATCCCATTCCCAACTTCCTTCTTGTTTTCAGAGTCCACTTGCAAGACAGAACCTGAAAAACACTTGCTGTTGACTTCTGTCGCTCTTGTAGGTTGACCAGATGACCAATCCTGGTCACAGCTAAAAGGAGAAGATAAAGGGGAGACCGTTTCTCTTTCTTTCTGCTTTGAACACCACTGTGTGATGATGTGATGCTTGGAGGTACTGCAGCAATCTTCTTATCATAAGGCAACAAGATTGAGAACAAAAGTTAACATATCACAAAAAGCTACAAAAATACTGTGACCTTGATGATGTTTTGAATTTCTGAACCAACTGTTAAACATCTCCTCTAGACTTCTTGTTATATTAGCTAATGTAACTCATATTTAACTGGGTATTCCATCACCATCGGCCAACGCTTCTTACCAAATATGGTTAGAATTTAGGAAATCATTGTGGTTTTTGAGTAAACAGGGTATCATAACCACAGGCTTGAAAAGGTTTATTAGTAGCACTTTATAAAGCAAATTGGGTGGGGGCAGGTAGTGAGAAAGATTGGACACAGGGAGAATAGTTAAGAGGCTATTGTGATTGCCTAGGCATGATATTATGAAGGCAAGAATCAGGATAGAGGTATGGTAAATGTAATCATTGTTAACAATTCTCTGCATTTTCTGAATTAGATTTATACATTCACCTCTGTTGTCACTTTACTGTGCAGTACCACCTGCTCAAGTGGGTGACATTTATTTCTCTATCTCATTGATAGTGGATTTGAACATATGACTTGCTTTGGCTGATGGAATGAGAGTGGAAGTGACAAAATGCCAGTTACAGACTGAAGTCTTAAGAAGTACTGTAGATTTCCAATTGCCTCTTGCTACTCTGCTATTGCCAGGAGAACAACTTCCCTGGGTAACTACTGCCCCAGTCAGCCTGGGATCCAGAATTTACATTCTGAGGCCAATACTCAGAGAAGAGCCATTTCCAGTCAGATCTTAGCTTAAAACACAGCATCTATTCTCCAGTCCTCTGGTAGGAGCATCCTGATTTTCCTTTGTGGCTTATACCATCCCCAATTTGCTGCCATTTGTTTTGGGGAGTGCAGACCCAACCACCTCCAGCTCCAGCTCCAGGGCTGAACACATATTTCATCTGCTTGGCCATAGTAATAGGTTCAGGCATGAGCACGTGACTCAAGGGGATCTGACAGAGTAAATCCTGAGACTTTTTCTGGTGGTATTGGGAAAGAGAATCCTTCTTCCTACAGAAGTGGGTAAACTATGAGGATATGAGTTTCGGCTTCCAGAAGCTATTTTGCCACCTTATGGAAAGGCATACTGGAGGATTAGGTCAACATAGAGAAAAACAGAGCTGAACAATAGGGGAGATAAAGACTTGATGGTAGTTTTTGTACCCCTAGGTCCATTCATGCTTGAAGCTGTTTGTCCTTTGGCCTTTGCAATAAAGTTATGCAATTCTTACTTTTGCAATTTGGATACATTTGTATCAATTACAACTGAAAGAATCTTGACTACAACATTAACCTTTAACATAAGATGGATGATATAACTTAGAGGAAATAATGACGCACATGAAGTGACTTTGCAAACTGAAAAGTCCAACCCTAAGAAAGGAAATCCTAGAGATTAAGCTAAAATGCCATTGCCAACTTTAAGGACTGTTGTAAGATTGCCACCTATCTGTAAATTTGAGTTTGATGCATCTAGGAGGACCATTAAATTATGGGAAAGTGTTTGAACCAAAGGAAACTTCTATCTTAAAATAGTATAGGAAAGGAGGAGGAAAAGAGAAGGTATTCTGTTTTCTTGGCAAGCATTAATGAATTACATATCACCCCCTATACTTTCATGCTTGCTGTCCTGGCACAACATTAAGACTTATTTCTCCTTTGCCTTCTTTATGGTATTCCAGAAAAGGGAGCAGTCCCAAGAACCCTGAGCTCCCGACTCCCCACCTATACTCCCATCTGGGGACTGACTGGTAATCCTCTCTTCCTCTCTTAACAATGTTTTTATTTAGAAAACACCTCTTGCTAGGGGTGCCAACACTTTTGGAATCCTCTGCAAATGCCTATGGCCTTGGCTAGTATGATCATTATATCTTCATTCTACCATTTCAGCACTTATACTATGGGTGGCAGGCAACACATTTGCTGGAGGAAATCCATTTTCTGCAACTTTTCTTTGAAAGCATCTTTTGGTGAGAAAAACAAATAGACCTTCCACATGAATGCACTTATAAATCATGTTGTTTACATAAGGAATTCAAGTTTAACTAGGGAATAGTGGTTTTTAATCTTTAAGCTCTCAAACTTTTGACCGATTTAGTTAGTTCATCAGTACAACCAGGTTAAGTCACCCAGATTACAAATTAGCTTCATTCTCCCTCATCTCTGCTATATATTTTTTGACAAATTAGGGAAAGAACACCCAGTAATGGGATCTTTGTCAGTTAGATTCCAAATGAATCAAAACTATGAGGAAAACCACTCAATAGAGGCAGTTAAATGTTCAAATAATGTGACGGTGTTATCATCATTTACCCAGGGAGACAGTCTCCCCATGCTTTTCAAAATGATGTTATTCTGCTTTCAGGATAGAAGCCATTGCAGCTACTCTAGCAAATTTCAAAAAGGAAAAACAAAACACAGAACTACACATACATAATATATAGAGGAGTAGAGACAATTAACAACAAACCAAACTGCTCAGGCACACCCACACCCACACACACTATCAATCCCTTATCTTGGTCATGAGGCATACTGGTTAAGGGTTTTGGTTGCAAGCAACAGAAAACAACAACAACAACAACAACAACATTGTGGCTGTCTTAAATAAAGGAGAATTTATCTGAAGGATATTGAGGGGTTTTGGTGGGCAGGCACTCAAAGAATTCACTGGAGGCTGGGAGACCATTCTGGGAAAGTTTAGAAACCAAGATGATTGGGAGATACAAGAAATAAGAATTAGGAATATAGCAGCTTGTCTTGTCACTGATGGCCAAGTCAGGGTGCTATTTTTTATTGCCACCACCAGCACTATAATAATAATGATTTCTGGTTGTCAATTTCTCAGTATTTGAAATTCCAAGAGAGTGTGTCCAGTTGGTTTAGCCTATGTTATAAAACACTGGGGTAGGGAGAGGAAAAAGATAGTTTTCACAATGGGTAGCATCCACATGGAATTTTTCTCCCACCAAAATTCCACACATATAGGCAGATCATTTCCCAGCAGGTTTCTACAAGGTAGGGGCAGAGAACACAGGCAGGAAAAAAGCAAACAAAACAAAACAAAACAAAACAAAACAAAAAAACCCTCAACAAGAGTAATTTCAGCAATTTAGCTGAATTCAGCCTTTGATTTTAATCTATAAACATTTGGTTTCCTTTTGAGAGTGTTTCCAGACCAAAACTTTCAGATTCCTTATCAATGAATTCTATTTCCACTCTTATCTTTTATATTTTCTCCAGTTCCACCCTCCCCACTTTCTCTTTTTTCTCCTTTAAAACACACTCCATATGAGCCCCCATCATAAAAATTTCCCTAAACTTTACTGAGCATGTTTGGAGAAATGGATCATTTAAGGTGGTACAAAGAGTTTACTGAAGAACTGATGCCAATTTTAAGTTACAATAGCACAAAACATCCCTAATGCTCACACACTACTGATTTTAATCTATCTTAAGTGTTTCAGAAGGTACTGCATTATCTTGCGATACCTCAAGGCTTTGATTCAAAATATTGGCTCCTGCTCTTTGGTACCTAGATATCAAAATTTAGGATGACTCTTTACTGAGTCTCTAATATGCAATGAAAGAAAATCTGTCTCATTGTCTTGTTTACTTGTGAATTTTTTTGTTTTGTCTTATAAGAGGCAAGTACAGGAAAAAGCTTAATTATTTTAACTTTTAAGTACTTTGGAATCTAAATAAATAGGAGTTACCAAATATACACATGTCTGTGCATAGTTGCCCCCACATGTTTATTCATATTTTTGCATCTCAGCAAACCTAATAGAGTTTTTCTTAAATTCATAATAAATTTTTAAAAAGAGTTTTAGATTACAGAAAAGTTACATCAAAAGTATAAGGGATGGAAAGTGGGTATAGTTCAAATGGTTGAGCACCTGCTCCCTATATATGAGGTCCCAGATTTGATCCTTGTTACTTCCTAAAAACAAAACAAAACAAACAAACAAAAAAATCAACTCTCATTGGGGAGTGGATGTAGCTCAGTGGTTGAGCACCTGCTTCCCATGTACAAGGTCCTGGGTTCAATCTCCAGTACCTCCTAAAAAAGGAAAGAAAGAAAGAAAAAAAGAAAAAAGTATATTACTTGTGGCAGCCAGAAGGGGCTCCTATCCTCCACCCTTAAGAAGGTAAGCCTGGATAAAACCCCTGGTTCACTGTAGCTGATTGAGAGAGAAACACACATCTTCCTCCTTGTCAGTTGTTTCAAGGGAAAAGGAAGGGAGAGATGGAGGGCTTCTCTTCAGTGAATTTGGCCAGCAGAGCCTGCTTTGAATCCATGCTCTGGTCAGACCAGAAACACTGGAAAGCGGAGATTGAAAGAAACACCTCCAAGGAAAGTTTGGCCTAAGAGCAACATCTGCTGGCTGGCAAGGAAATTGCAAGGAGAAAAACTGCTTTAAGGCCTCTCTTTAGCCCTAACCCTGGGAGAAAAATCTAAATCTCATTAGTGATGCCCTGGCCCGATTTTGATAATTTAAGCTGGGCAATTTTAAAGTCTTAGAATAAGTTGAAACAAAAATCAAAGAAGAGCTGCAAAAATAAAAAGAAAATAGGCAAGAGAGAGAAATTGACCATCAGAGTAAATTCACCAACATAATCAGATAACTAGACATTAGCAAAAAAACTGCAAGCCATACTTGGAAACAGGAAGAGATGGCCCAGCTAAAGGAAGAAACCAAATATCCTGAAGAACACAGAATTTAAGAAAACTAATCAATGATAATCACACAGATCTACTAAATCAATTCAAAGAATTGAAAGAAAAATTTGACTAAAGAGATAAAGGATATTAAGAACACACTGGGTGAGCATAAAGAACAATTTGAAAGCCTGCAAAAAAGTAACAGAGGTTATGGGAGTGAAAGACACAATAGATGATATGAAAAATACATTAGAGGCACATAACAGCACTTTTGAATTGCTCGAAGACAGAATTAGTGATTTCAAGGACAGAATATCTGAACTTGAAAAGACAGGAGAACAGAAAGAAAAGAATGGAAAAAATGGAACAAGTTATCAGGAAATTGAATAGCAACATGAAATGCACCAACAAATGCATTATTAGTGTCCCAGAAGAAGAAGAGAATGGGAAAGGGGCAGAAAGAGTATCTGAGAAAATAATGACTGGAAATTTCCCAACCCATATGAAAGACATAAATATCAGTATCCAAGAAGGACAATGCACTGCAAACAGAATAAATTCTGATTATTCTATTAAGAGACACCTATTATTCAAAATGACAAATATCAGAGATAAAGAGAGGATTCTGAAAGCAGCAAGAGAAAAGCAAAGCATCACATACAAGGGAACTTTAATAAGATTAAGTGCTGACCTCTCATAAGAAACAAAGGAGGCAAGAAGAAAGTGGTATGATGTATTTAAGTTACTGAAAGAGAAAAACTGCTAACCAAGAATTCTGTATCTGGCAAAACTGTCCTTCAAAAATAAGGGTGAAATCAAAGTCTTCATAGACAAACAAAAACTGAGAGAGTTTGCTGCCAAAAGACCAGAATTACAAGAGATACTAAAGGGAGTGCTGCAGCCTGAAAGGTAAAAACAAGGGTGAGAGACTTGGTGAACAGTGTAGAAATGAAGATTATTAGGAAGGGTAAATTAAGTGGGGAAAAAGACAATAAGATGACAACAGAAAGTCAAAGGACAAAATGGGTGAAGTAAGTAATGCCTTTACAGTATTAACATTGAATGTTAATGGCTTGAACTCCCCAATCAAAAGACATAGACTCGGGGGACAGATGTGGCTCAAATGGTTGGGCATCCATCTGCCATATGGAGGGGCCTGGGTTCGATCCCCGGGACCTCCTGGTAAAATAAAAAATATATAGAAGGTGTGTGTGCCGCCAGGCTTGTGCATGGGCGTGCCGCCAGGCCCCGCCGAGCCATGCAGTAAGATGATGACATAAAAGGAGAGAGACACGGGAGAGCCAAGATGAGACGTGCCAAAAAAAACAAGGAACTGAGGTGGCGCAGGTGGCAGAATGCCTCTCTCCCACATCAGAGGTCCCCAGGATCAAATCCTGGTGAAGACTGGAGGAGAAGGATGAGAAGAGAGGGCAGGAAACAGACACAGAGAATTGCCTAGCGAATGGACACAAAACAGCAAAACAGTGTGTGTGTGTGTGTGTTAAAATGGATAAAGTAAATAAATAAATAAATCTTTTTAAAAAAAGACAGACTGATAAAATGGAAAAAAATATGAGCCATCTATATGTTGTCTACAAGAGACTCACCTTAGATGTAAGGACAAAACCATGTTTAAAGTGAAAGGTTGGAAAAAAACATTTATTGCAAATAGTAACCAAAAAAGAGCTGGAGTAGAGATACTAGTACTGGACAAAATAGATTTTAAATGTGAAACTTTTATAAGGGATGAAGAAGGTCATTATATATAAATAAAGAGGCAATTCATCCAGAAGAAATAACTATAAGAAATATTAATGTACCTAACATGGGAGCCTCAAGATACATGAGGCACACACTGACAAAACTGTAGGAGGAAATAGATGTCTCTACAATAATGGTTGGAGACTCCAATACACTACTCTCAGTATTGGATAGGACATCTGGACAGAGGATAAATAAAGAAACCAAGAGCTTGAATAATGATAAATCAACTAGACCTAACAGATATTTATAGAGCATTACCCCCCAAAACAGCAGGATATACATTCTTTTCAAGCACTCACAGAACCTTCTCCAAGATAGACCATATGTTGGGTCACAAGACAGGTCTCAATAACTGTATAAAGACTGAAATTATACAAAACACTTTCTCTGGTCATAATGGTATGAATCTGGAAATCAGTAATGGACAGGAAAAGGGAAAATTCATAAATATATGGAGATTAAAAACCACACTCTTAAATAATAAGTGGGTCAAAGAAGAAATTGCAAGAGAATTCAGTAAATATCTTGAGACAAATGAAAATGAAAACACAACATATCAAAACCTATGGGACACTTCAAAGGCAGGGCTGAGAGGGAAATTTATAGCTCTCAATGCTTACATTAAAAAAGAAGAAACAGCTAAAATTGAAGATCTAACTGCACACCTGGAGGAATAGAAAAAGAACAGCAAACTAATCCCAAACCAAGCCAAAGGAAAGAAATAGTAAATATCAGAGCAGAAATAAATGAAATAGAGAACAAAAAAAATAATAGAATCACCAAACTGAAGGTTGGTTCTTTGCCACAATCAACAATTTAATAAATCCCTAGCTAGATCGACAAAGAAAAAAAAGAGAAGATGCAAATAAATAAAATCAGAAATGAGAAGGGGTCATTACCACTGACCCCACAGAAATAAGAGATCATAGGAGGATACTATGAACAACTGTATGCCAAAAAACTTGATTATGTAGACGAGATGGACAAATTCCTAGAAACTCATGAAGCACCTACACTGACCCTGGAAGAAATAGAAGACCTCAACAAACTAATCACAAGTAAAGAGATTGAAATAGTCATCAAAAACTTCCCAAAGATGAAAAGCCCAGGACCAGTAGGCTTCACAGGTGAATTCTATCAATCATTCAAAGACAATTTAATACCGATCTTACTCAAGATTTTCCAAAATATTGAACAGGAAAGAATGCTACCAAACTCATTCCATGAAACAAATATCACCCTAATACCAAAACCAGAGAAAGATACTATGAAAAAAGAATATTACAGACCATATCTCTCATGCATATAGATGTAAAAGTTCTGAATAACATACTTGCAAAACAAATCCAAAGCACATTATAAGAATCATACACCACAATCAAGTGGGTTTTATCCCAGGTATGCAAGGTGGTTCAACACAAGAAAATAAATTAGTGTAATAAACCATGTTAATAAACTGAAGAAGAAAAATCACATGATCCTCTTAATTGATGAAGAAAAGGCATTGGACAAAATACAGCATCCTTTCTTGATAAAAACACTACAAAAGATAGGAATAGAAGGAAGCTTACTTAATATGGTAAAGTGCATATATGAAAAACCTACAGCTAGCACTGTACTCAATGGTGAAAGACTGAAAGCTTTCCTGCTGTGAATAGGAACAAGACAAGGATGCCCACTGTCACCATTATTGTTCAATATTGTGCTAGAAGTTCTAGCTAGAGCAGTTAAACTAGATAAATAAAAGGCACCCAAATAGGAAAGAAAGAAGCAAAACTTTCACCATTCACTGATGATATGATCCTATATATGGACAATCCTGAAAAATCCACAAAAAAGCTATAAGAGCTAATAGATGAGTTCAGCAAAGCGGTGGGATAAAGATTTATATGCATAAATAAATATGTTTCTATACACAACTAATTAGTAATCTGAGGAGGAATTCAGAAGAAGATTCCATTTATAATAGTGACTAAAAGAATAAAATATTTAGGAATAAACTTAACCAAGGACATAAAGGACCTGTATTCAGAAAACTACAAAACACTGCTAAAAGAAACCAAAGAAGACTTAAATAAATGGAAGGACATTAAGTGTTCATGGACTGGAAGACTAAATATTGTTAAGATGCCAATTCTACTCAGACTGATTTACAAATTCAATTAGATCCCAATAAAAATCCTGACAGCCATTGTGCAGAAATGGAAAAGCCAATTATGAAATTTATTAGGAAGGGTAACAGGCTCTGAATAGTCAAAAATGTCTGAAAAAAGAACAAAGTTGGAGGACTCTTACTTCCTGACTTTAAAACATATTACTTAGCTACAGTGGTAAAAACAGCACGGTACTGGCATAAACAAAGACTGATTGATCAGTGGAATCAAATTGAGAACTCAGAATTAGACCCTCACATCTAAGATCAAGTGATTTTTGACAAGGTTGTCAAGCCCTCCCAGCTGGGCCAGAACAGTCTATTCAACAAATGGTGCTGGGAGAACTGAATATCCATATCCAAAAGAAAGAAAGAGGATTCCTATTTCATACCTTATACAAAAATTAACTCAAAATGGATCAAGAACCACCATAAAACTCCTAGAAGAAAGTGTAGGAAAACATGTTCAAAATCTTGTGGTAGGCAGTAGTTTCTTAACCTTACACCCAAAGCACCAAAAGAAAAAATCCTAAGCACGAATAAAATAAAATAATAAAATAAATAAATGGAACCTCCTCAAAATTAAACCTCAAAGGACTTTGTCAAAAAGGTGAAAAGGCGGCTGATTCAATGGGAGAAAATATTTTGAAAAATCATATCTGATAAAGGTTTAATATCCATGATATATAAAGAGATACTACCATTCAACAATAAAAAGACAAACTACCTGATTCAAAAGTGGGCAAAAGACTTGAATAGACAATTGTCCAAAGAAGAAATACAATCAGCAAAAAAACACATAAAAAATATTCAACATCACTAGTGGTTAGGGAAATGCAAACAAAACTACAATGAGATATTATTTCATACCCATTAGAATGGTCTCTATTAAAAAGTCAGAAAACTACAAGTGTTGGAGAGGATGTGGAGGGATAGGAACGCTTATTCACTATTGGTGGGAATGTAGAATTGGTACAGCCACTGCAGAGGACGGTTTGGCAGTTCCTGAAAAAGTTGAATATAGATTTGCCATGTGACCTAGCAATACTACTACTGGGTATATACCCAGAAGAACTGAGATCAGTGACACAAACAGACATTGCACACTGATGTTCAGAGCAGCATTATTCACGATTGCCAAAAGATGGAAACAACTCATGTGTCCCTCAACCAATGAGTAGATTAACAAATTGTGGTGTATGCACATGATGGAATATTATGCAGCTGTAAGAAGACATAAAGTTGTGAAATATATGACAACACGGATGAACCTGGAGAACATTATGTTGAGTAAAGCAAGCCAGACAAAAAGAACAAATACTGCATGATTGTGCTATTATGAACTAAATATATTGTGTAAACTCATAAAGTATAATGTAATTAGACTATAGGTCATCAGAAAATAGGAGGGAGCGAATGGAAAGCTGAGGGTTCATCTGTGCAGAATTGGTATAAAGGTTGTTTGTAAATCTTTGGAAATGAATAGAAATGGTGAAAGCACATCATAGTGTTTTAACTTGCAGGGCTATTACATGGGTATGATGGTGGGTGAAAGGGAAAGTCTAATGACATGTATATTACTAGAAGGAAAGCTAAAAAATGTAACATGGGACTGTATAAGATACTGAAACCTCATATGAAATATGAATATGGGTAATATTGCATATATCAGACTGCTTTTACAAAATATAAATACGAATAAACTAGAGAGATGGAAATAGAATAGCAGCTATGTATGGCAGAGGAGAGATTGAAATGTGATGAGTTTTTTTTGTTGTTGTTTGTTTTTATTATTATTTTTATTGGAATAATGAAAATACTCCAATAATGATTGAAGCAATGAATGCACAACTTTGTGATTACACCAAACACCGTCGATTGTACACTTTGGACAGATTAATGCTTTATTAATATGTATCAATAAAATTCATTTGTTAAAATAATAAAGACAATACTAAACAATAAAGTAGCACCAGGAAAAACAAAACAAAACAAAACAAATAAGTATAGGGGATTCCCATATAAAACCCCTGCTCCACCAACACCAAATAGATTCTTTTCAGGTTCCATATATATATATATAAATTAATAAAATCTAGGTTTTCAACTTTTTTTATTACAGAAATTATATGTTTACAGAAAGATCATGAGGAATTTACAGAATTCCCCTATACTTTTCCCCATTTTTAACCTTTTGCATTAACGTAGCACCTTTGCTGCAAGAGATGAGTATTAAAATTATAGTATTAACCATAGTCCATAGTTTACATCTGGATTCACTGTTTATGTTATGCATTCCTATTACCTACTAAAAAAAGAGTGGGCTGGAGGAGATTCACCTAGACTATATGAAGAAGAGCTCCCCAAACAAGGGTAGGTTGAGGTCTGCAGCTTCCCATCACAGTTGGACAGCTGGCTGCAGGATAGCATCCTCTGCCAAAAGCAGCACAAAAACGAGGTTAGCAACAGGCCAGCTACTACCCAGACAGAATGACAGAATTCTTCCCCGGTTCCTTAGATTTTTTTTCCCTTCTCATTTCAGGCTTCCAGCAATCTCCATGTTTCACAGTTTCATTCTTAACCCCAAACAGTACTTCCATTAAATACCTTTTGGCCCTTTCATTTCATGTTCCAAACTCTCATGGAAATTAATGTCAGCTCAATGTTGATCTGATAAATGCAATGGATATTTTGGTGGCAGGAAGAAATTTCCATTTTAAATGAAGATGTTCTCAACCCAAATGGAACAACAACTATAATTTTTAAAATTTGTCTACTCTAGGCAGCAACTTTGTCCTATACTTTCCCCTTCCTCTGCTTACCTAAGGCAGCACACGCACACTTGCGCACACACAAAGAATTACAAGAGTATAGAGAATGGTTTGGCCAAATGAATATTTTATGAATTCTTTTATTCATCCATTTGATCTACCCATCTCTAAGTAAATTTTCAATGGTTACTGGGATGTCTAGTGAACAAATCACTCTCTGTCCTCATGTAGCCTATATGTGAATGGGAAAAACATATAAATACATTAATATATAATATAATGTCAGATGATGATAAGTGCAAAATAAAGGAAGGCAGGGAGATAGAGAACTAGGGGGAGTTTTATGAGGGAAGACCTCTCTGAAGCAATGACATTTCAGCAGAGACTGAATGAAGTGAATGAGTAAGCCTTGCAGATACCTAAGGGAGAGCATTCAATTAGAGGAGTTGTGAGTGCATAGGCCTGAAGGGTGTAAGCTGGGTGTAGCAGAGGAGCAGCAAGAAGGCCAGTGTGGCTAGAGTGAAGTGACTCAGAGGAGATATAGTTGGAGAGGAAATGGAAAAGGTAACCTGGGGGCTAAACCAGCTAGGGCCCTAGAGGTTACAGGAAGGACATTCACTTTTATTCTAAGTAATTGGAGATTACTGAGCAGGGGAGTGAGATGTGTGATATATATTTTAGAAGATTTTTCTAGTTGTTGTGTAGAGACTAGGTTTGAAGGGATCAAGAGGAAAAGCAGAAACATCAGTTGGACGCTAGTGAAATATTCCAGGGACTGATGATGGTGCTTACATGAGGGTGATAGCAGAGGACAGGACTAAAAGTAGCTGCGTTTAGATTATATTTTAAAGGTAGGATTTGTTGATGAGAGTAAAAGAGACAGACCAGAATGGAGGTAGACTCCATTTGGCAAACTGTAGTGGTGTTTCCTGAGATAGAGAATATGTGGGGCAGGGGGATTGAGGGCTCAGAATTGCTCTAGACAAATTTGAGATGCCAGACATCCAAGGAGATATCAGACATTTGAAGTGTAGAGTTTTAGGTTGAAATCTTAAGTTTGGATAACATCAGCATATAGATGAAATTTTCAGCCATGGAGTATCTCAATAGTTCCAACAGTCTGAGAATTAGCATGAATAGAAAAAGAAGGACTTAACAAAGGAGTACATCAACATTCTGAGGTTGGGGAGAGAAGCAGGATTCATCAAAAGAGTGTCCATTGGTATAAGAATTTCAACAAAATGGAATAAGAAACTACAAATAAATAATAATTCTGAAACCATTACAAGACCTCATGTCCTGCTTCCTTTCCTTCCTCACCTCTTTCTAGGCATTACCTTTCCTGGGGTCAATAGTTGAGTAAGACAGTCTCCGTTCTACTAGATACAGGTCACTGTCAAGTTGGAAGATACTGAAATAATCAAATAATGAAATTATAGCTTTGGAATAAAGAGAGCAAAGCACTAATTCAGAATGAGGAAGTGGCGGATGGTTTCATGGAGTGGCAACTTTGAGCTGTTAGAGTCAAAATGAATAGACGTTTCCTAAGTAGAGGAAGCTGGGAAAGTATATTCAAAGTGAAGGAAGCTGTTGGCTTAGTAGAACAAAATAACTGCAGTTTCTTCAGTTTGTATATGGATTTATGCATTTATTATATTTCATATCCTTCCAGTTGTCAAATGAATAAATAAATAAATGAATGAACAGATAGAAACAACTTATAAAAGAAAGTCATTTCTATCTAAAGATATCACATGATTACTTGAATATGAGGAAAATACATTTCGGTTTTGGTTAGTGCCTTTTTGATATGCCAGATTTTGTTTAGCAAAAGACTGATTACTGGGCTGACTATATTTTCTTCTTCTCATTTGCTTG
This sequence comes from Cabassous unicinctus, assembly GCA_029593785.1. NCBI lineage: Eukaryota > Metazoa > Chordata > Mammalia > Cingulata > Chlamyphoridae > Cabassous > Cabassous unicinctus. The sequence continues at coordinate 65,337 of JAQZBX010001247.1, read as the reverse complement.
CCTTCATTTCATTAGAATGACAGAGGAGGCCAGCAGAGGAAGGGGGATAAAATTTATAGATGTCAAATTTTGCCACCTTAGCCCATATTTACTAACTTATTCCATTTTTGTGAACTCATTATACCCCTAAAATAGACAACGGTCCATGGAATTCAATTGCTCAATCACACAATTTATTATAATTATTCTCAAGTTAAAACTTTTATCAATTGAGTTGTCTACTTACTTGAGTAAGTCAGAAATTCACTAGAGGTTAAAACTACTATAAAATCAGTACTTTTATTTGCATTCAAGTGTCAAGTCTGAGGAGAAAATTTGATATGCAACGTTTATTCAGATAATTGATCAAACTAATTTTAAATGATTTAATTCATTTTTTTAGTCCCGCTATTATGGACTAAAACTGGAAATGTTATTCAGTGATTGATCAGAGTTGAAATAATTTTTTTTTTTTTGGTTGGAGATGATGTGGAAATTTTGATTCACTCTAGATTTAAGTAAAATATAGGAGGGAAGATTGTATTTTTCCCAGTATCAGCATAGATTTGTTAGACTCCCAGGTGGTAAGGCTTCAATTTAATTGCATGAATGCGTAGTTCAATAAGAAAAGACTCAAATTTAGTTGTAGTAAAACTGCTTAATGATTTCAAATATTACTTGTAATATATTAATATAACGGGTCTGAAGATCTATAATAGAGTCTCTCATTTGGGTCTTAAGGCTGTTCTTATATCCACTAATGCTGAGTGCTAGGTACACGCTGAAGTACCTAAGAGGAAAGCACTTTAGGTTAAAAGCACTTTCTCTTCTCAGCCTCGGGTTAAAAGCTTTTTCAGGATTCTGTTAAAGGCATTCTTTGGTCCTCGGCTTCAGCTTAAAAGTGGCTTTGATGAAGAGTGCTTTGAGGCAGGTAAAGGATTTTATAATAAACCATATTAAGAAGCCGGAGAATCAAGTGGTTCTGTGGAAGTGTTGGCTAGCCTTGTGGACGTGTGGCGTAAGCTCTGCGCAGGACTGCCTGTTCCCTGGGGGCTGCTCTGAGCAATGTGGTCTGCTAGTTATTCTACGCACAGAAATTGAAAAACATTTCCAGGAATGTAATTGGAGAGATGGGGTTATGAGCCTAAATTAGTAGGCCTTGATGCACACGTTTTTGAAAACATTTTGTCTCTTTTGGGCTTCCAGTCAAATACCATATGTGTTTCTCATTTTTCAGCCTAACTGCAGAAAGTGACTGTGCAATCACATTTCCAAAACAACTTATCCTGCCCTGAATTTGTCCACAAATTTGAATGAATAGGTGTCTTCATTAGCAGATGCTGCTTTGTATAATGCACATTCTCTGGGTATATCACATACTCTTCAGGTATATTACTTCTCTATCTAACAGGAACTCCTATGAAGGAGTTTATAAAGGAGGATTGGGGTATCTCAGTTGGATCTGTGTATTAAAATTTCAGAATGATGTTCATTACCCCAGATGTCAACTTGCAAGAGGTGGTATTCACTGGTGAAAACACAATCAGTTAGGAGAAATTTTGAGTTTGTAGAGGTCAGTGGGACTTTTGCAAGATGGGAAAATGGTACAGTTACCCCAGCTAAGCCCCCAGAGAATAGGTATGACATTTGTTAGGGGAAAAGCCTCAGACAGAATGCAAAGAAGCTATTTTTTCACTTTGTGAGATTGAAAGCATAAGTGTTATTGCTTCAGGTGCTAAGAAAACAGGGGCAAAATGCAGGAGGGGTGGGGAGAAGAGCAGTCCTCCCGATTCCTCTGGAGACAGAATAGACCTAGAAGTACAGTGGGAACCAGAGAGATGAGAGTACTATTTGGCATTCAGAAGGTTTTGCAGGTTTAGAAGCTCCTGGACAGAACCTAGGCAGGGAAGCAGCCACCTCTTGGAAGATGCTGACTGAATGAAAGTGACATGCCTTCCTTGGGAAGTTTGTGGGTTGTGGGTATCAAAAATGAAGAACCAAAGGAGAAGCATTGGAGCGTGCTAGTCCTGATCATATGCAATACACTCCAGGTGCTCTCATAACTAGCTAGGAAGACCTTGGAAATAGACAATGGCTGAATTGCTGGGATTACACAGGTGAGAGCTGCAATTTAGGACATCTGTACATTAGTGACACTGTTATTTCATTCATACCCATAGGCGGCTAGGGCTTTGGCTTTTGGGGTTATACAGGAATTAAGTAAAATTAGATGAAAACCATTAATTCCATAATATAAGTCTTCTAAGATATCTCTCTATTGGTCTTGTATAATGGAGTCAAGTTTGCTGGGTATGGAAGTGATTCCTTGATGCAAAATATTCCCTTCTAAGGAGAGCTGGAGTGCCTGGTTTTGAAGGAAGGAATCAAATTTTATTCAGCCTTGTGGGCTCAGTAGGCAGCCCACTACTTGTAGGTCCTCAATAAATGTTTGCCAAATGAATAAAAACTGAATATTGAACAATAAAATGAAATGAAAAAAAAAATCAATAAAATGAAATAAAATGAAAACTGAATATTGATGGACAATAAAATTTCCTATCAAATAGATTACAAACTTCTTAGCCTGGAACTATGCAAAACACCTGCCACAGACACTTCTAATTAACTCGCCTACATTTCAGCCAGCTTGATTACCCAATGCTCCTCATGCTTTCCTACAACTTTGCACCTTAAATAGCTTACCCTTTTCTCTCTGTGTCCAAATGTTCTAACTTAAGATTCAGTTTAAAGACCATAGGATAAAAGAAGAATTTATCTTTCCCATAGTTCTCTGAGTTGCAATTTTCCCAAATTCTTGACCTGAATACTCCTTAAAGCATTTGACATTTAATATATTAATGTCATTTAATATATTATACCATATTTTTGTCTACTTATTATCTCCTAACTAACTCCTTTGGGGATTCTGCTTTATGTAACTTTGTATCCTCTTAGAACAGTGTTTCAATGAATAAATATGAGTAGGAAATATGAATAATAATCAAAACAAAAGCATAAAGAAATTCAAGCATAGTTACTCATCTTCATCATTAAATAAAGTACATAAAAATTTCAGCACAGTGCCAGGCATATAGACTACTCAAAATGTTTGTTGTTATTATTAACACAATGTTATAAAAATCCCACCACTGTAAAATAGATGTTTTACAATTTACAGAATACCCACTCTGCAGTCAGGAGAAGGAACACTTACAACATACCATGCAATATAATAAGAGTAGAATTAAGAGTAGAGTATAACAGCTATAGTTATTATTTGTTATGCCAATTGCTTTTTATATAGTATCAACAATCCTAAGAGGTATTATTTGGAAAGTCTTAAGACAGAAAAGCTCATTATCTTGCCCAAATTCACAAATGAGTAGCAGAGCCAAGACTCCAAATTTACTTCAAAAATTCTGGAATCTTTATGGCTTAATGACTGCAATACACTGTTACGCTGAATAAAATAGCATAACTATAACTCTTTCAAATAGCATAAGAAGAGTTTTGGGTGCTTCTTTCTTTCACAAAGTCCTCATCAGTTCACATTACACATATACCAACTTAAGGAGGAAAATAATCTTTCATATATTTAATTCATTCAACCATCCCTTATTTAGATACCTCACCATCATATGAAATTAAAAGCAGGGTTGGTTTTTGTTTTGTTTTGTTTTGTTTTTGTGCTCAAGTATCCTTTTCTTCCATGAACAAGCTGCATTCCTTCTTAGATGTCATTTTGCGTCCTGGATCCCAGGCTGGTCATGATGTGGGCAATAGGCTGGGAGTTTTCCCAGCAGAGGAGGCCTAGACCTTCCCTGGACACCCAATTAATTAGTACATACACCTTCTAGCAGATCTTAGATGAGTGGTCCAGCTCACCATGTTAAAGAGAAGCTCAACACACACATGCCCACTTTAGCTTCTCTGACGCTTGGCTTAGAGAATTGCATCTGGGAGGCCACAGACTGAAACTTCCACTGGGTTTTGGTAGTTTGCATCCTATAGGCACTGACTGCAGGGACAGATGGCTGAGGAGCATCATGGGCAAGTGCCTCCCAATAAGACTTTACCCAAACAAAAATTTTGCACAACCATGCCTAGAATTGCTCAGAAACCATGTTCTGTGACTCCAAACTTTTCCCAACAGACTATTTATTCTCTACCTTCTGGTCCTGGACAAAGTAAGGCTGTGGTTCCTGCTTTCCTGACTATCAACCTCCTGCCCCATCAGTCCCTTTGGAGGCCACAGCATCCTGGCCAGGGCTTCTGCTTCCCACCCTATCCCCCATTCTGTTGCATGGGGCAGACATAAATACCCTACTTATAAAATATTTTGGCAGGTGGAGCAGTCTAGTCAGCTCGTACACTGCATGGCCTACACTGCATTGCCACTTTGGAATATCTCCTCTATATCACTGTGGCATCTTGAGGTGAACACAGCCTCATATACAGATGTGATTATCTCTTCTCATGTGTTATTAACAGTATATTTCTAAATATTATTTTTCTACAAGACTATTAACTCAGATTACAAATATATCATCTTTCTAATTAAAGTGGTGGGTGTACATGCAAATGTGTACACGAATATAGGAAAATTATGCTAGGAATTTGAGTTACCTGGCATCATTGGAGATTCTGTTTTTGGTGAAGTGTCTAATCACGCTTTTCTTTCTAAAATGTTTATGACTTCTTTAACTGGGAAATATGTAAACAGCTTTATAACAAAAACTTGCTCTCACTTCCTCTTTTGATATGTTAATTGTTTCTAAAAACTTTAAGTGAGGCCCTGTCTAATTCTTTACATAATTTTGAATGTTCTCCTATGTTAATTTTTTTAAGATGGAAAAATTATAACATGCTCAAAGTCCCAGTGCATTTGAAATATGGAGTCACAAAAGATGTAAACACTCTTTTACTCTTTAGAGAAAGAATGTATAGGTAGTACAAATGATGAGGGAATCTAGGAGAGTAATATCTAATCTGAAATTTAGATTATTTGAAATAAGATATTAAGATATCCTCAAGACATTATTTTCAGACCATCTGCTTTCTTATTTCTCAGCATCTAGATGTGTGACAGATTCCCTCATTGTGAGGTTAACTGAGGCCAATCCTCTTCCGGCTCCATCTTTTCTTTTCTTCCTATGAGTTTGAGTACCAAGTTCAAAGGGACATATTAGGAGTGATATATTCAAGTTAATGACCCTTACATGTGTTTAACTTGGACGACATCTCCTCTAAAACCTTCCTCTTGTCTAATATGGTTAGATAAGAAAATCATTAAAAAATTGGAACTCAACAACTTCTGAAAGAGAATGAAAATTTATCTCTTTTGCTCTATATTTCTAAGGGGATTATATCACATGGAAATGTCAATTCTTGTAGCAAGCTCTTACTAGACTGCTATCTGTGCAAGCTCTCTATCACAATATAAAACATGATTCAATAGCTGTAACCATCTCAGAAATGCATTTTTAAGGTTTGGTCCTAGTCATAGGTTATAATTTTGGGCAAAATTTAAGATATATATATATGTATCTTAACATTGACTAGAATATTCACAGCTTATTTTGTTATATAATCAGAGCATTTTTCATAAATTGATTATATTACATTTCTAAGCATATGTACCTTTATCATTTTTCCACTTTGTTATTGGGAAATATATCTAAATCTCTTATTGCACTAATTGTAATTAACTCTGTGTCAATATTATGCTACATGTTTGGGGTTATGCTAGCAGGGCACGGTGTTTCAGTTTTTCATTTTAAAATTATTATGCTAAGTGGATACATAATATTTGGCTTTATATTTCCTCAACAAATCCCCACTTAATTTTATTACTGTAGATTGACACTCTCTATCAGCTAGCTTTGTAAGGCCATACAAATATTTTTAAGAAATATAAAAAATAAAATACTAAAGACAAAAATAGAATGGAGTTAGGTCATTGTATTGTATAGCAAGAGCACTGAGCGTTTGGAAAAATATAAGTTAAAGAAGGCTTGTATTATAAACAGATATTTCTTTTTCATACATTTCTTTAAACTTCTCTGAATTCTTTTCTTTGGTGGGCTTTCTTCCTAAGCTACTATTAAATGGAGAAAGTACATTTTCATAAAACCTTCTTAATCTAAGTATTGCTGATTTGAAGAGGAGGAGAAAAGTTTTCTTATTTCTCTTTTGTGTTCTTTTTCTAGTGTGAGAAGAAGATATTCAGAATGTCTTTTTATATAAAAAAAACAACAATAATAAGTATTCCCAGGAATATAAGAAAGCAAAAAAGAGGCTTTGTTTGACTTATATGTGATAAGGCACTTTGGAGTTTTGGTTTTTATGAGTTAAAGAAAGAGATGTACGCAACATTTCAACCCTTCTATTATGACAGTTTATGCTTATATACAGCTTATTTAACTCAAATGCCTGGGAAATAGGCACAGTTACCACCTCATGGAATGCTATTTAACTTTAAATGTTCCCTATAGTATAGAAACCCACTTCATCACAATTTATTCCAGTTTCTCAGGAATTATTTCTTCTCTAGGCTCCTGAATATCCTTGTGCAATTTTAAAATTTAACCCAAGATTACTTAGAAATAATCATGATAGAAAAAGAAAGAAAAAATTTCTATGCTAAGGGAATCTGTTCACAAGAGTTCCTACAAAAGAGCTGTGTCCTATGCCCCTGTACACTTTAATCATTCACTCCTTCAGCTGTTATCAATTTAAAACCAATGAAACTCCCACACTGAGTCCATTTGAGCAGTCAATTTTAATATCTCGAGGCATCTGTAGTTATTCTGAATTGGCTGCAAAAGCAGAACTAACAAGTTAAGCTCTAACCATAAGTCGACATCAGACTGGTAAACCATACATCAAACACAGACAGTTAGTCAATACTCCAGTATAAAAACCCAACAAGCATTTTTAAGGAGAACAATATATTCATAATATGTTTGGTAGTCTGGTTTGCATTGCATTCTTGACGGCTGTGCATTCAACTTTCTAGTCAACAGGGTGGTTCTCGGGCTGGCAAAGAAAGAAACATGTTTGAGGGAAAACTGGTCAATCATCTGATTTGTGGGTAATATTTTTAATGAGAAGAAAAGGGATGGGGGGACATGCCTTTTGTGAATAAGAATCTAGAAAATATCTTGGTAGTTGCTTTTTATAAGAAAACTCTTTCAATCATAAGTTCTGGAACGTTGAGCACAGACCCTACTTCAAATATTATGTCATTGTCAGGCCATGTGTCTCAATTTTACATTTGGAAAATATGGTTGCTAGAAATACCTCTTCCTCTCCTAGGAATGATTCCATGACAGAGTTGTTACCTCCTGTAGAAAGATTCAGCGGAAGATCAAGGCGGCCATCACTTCAATCAAATCATTTTCAAATTCAGGGGATGGGGGCTCTGGGTAAGGGGGATTGAAGGGTGTTTATGACATATAGCTGACTATTCCCAGAACTCTTTTATGTACTTTTTTTTATCTTCAAAAAGAAAAGAAAATATCTAAGGAGGAGTAATACTACATAAAGTTTATGTTTTCAGATCTGTTGCCCCCAGAAAATGCTTTGATAAAACACACTTAGAGCAATGTAGGCAATTTCAAAGAAAAGCTGGGAGATATACCTCTCCATATTGCAATTTGACTAACACTGACAGACCACCAATTATGATTACCCAAATTCTGATATACAGCCTGCTGCTTCCTTTACACTGAGCAAAATAGAAAATGCCTGAATAGTGTTTTTGCAATGTGAAGTTAGTTTCCTGATGACTAAATTTTTAAGATGCTGGTTAATTTTCAGTGTTACTAATCAGGTAGGGTAACAAGTCAAAAGAGAGATAATTTTTATATTGAACAAATTTGCCCTCCCTCCCATAAAATGATAGTTCTTTTTTTATCTTAGAAATTTTAGAATATTGTTAATGGACATGAATTTGGGGAAGCAAGGAGATTTGTAGGCCAAACTGTAAGTGATGCTAAAGGAAATAAAATGGCACTATCTTACTCTTAGAATGTGTCAAAATGAGTTGCTGACACTAATATTTCCTTTGCTTTTAAGTCTAAAACATCTGCTGACTGTAGACCCTGACAAGGATATTCTGGTTGGGAGAGCTCTGATATGTACTATCTTTAGAGATACATTCAAGATACAGAAAATGTGGATTCTCAAATCCTGCTCAAACCATGAGTGATTACCTTTTTTTAAGAAAATGGGAAATTCAACTCATCTTATTGTACATGAAGCATTTATTCATACATTTGTTCAAATGATCACTCTCCAGGTCAGGATGAAGTTCTGTTTTCCTCTCCTCCAGTTATCCACTTCAGCACAAAATGAGATCACCAGCTGGCAGTAGAATTATAAAAATTACAAAGGAGACCCCTGCCCCATTCAAGAGGGCAGAAGGAGATGCTTCAGGGCTCTGTCTCCCCACAGAAGCTTTGACCAACTAGCAAAAACTGGCAGAAACATCACACTCAAAGGTTCAGAAAACAGTTAAAGGATTGCAGTAACCAGGTGTATTAGCCAGCCAAAGGGGTACTGATGCAAAATACCAGTAATCTGTTGGCTTCTTTAGAAGGTATTTATTTGTGATCAGAAGCTTACAGTTACCAGGCCATAAAGCATGTTACTTCCCTCACCAAAGTCTATTGCCACTGGTTGGGGCAAGATGGCTGTTGACATCTGCTGAGAGTTCAGGCTTCTTGGGTTCCTCTCTTCCCAGAGCTCCATTTCTCTCCATGTTCAGCTGCTATGCTTTCTCAACAAGGCCAGCTGTAGACTATCAGAAGGGCTCTGTCTCTCTCCCCAGGACTTCTGCAGTGTCTAAGAAGCCGTCTCTATTCCTCTGTGTTCTCCTGTGTATTCACTTTGTGGAATCCAGCTCAAAACTCCAGCATCAAAACTCCCACTTTCTTCTCTGCCATGTAGTTTTCTCTGTAAGTCTCTGCCCACCAAGGGGGTTGGGGACTCAACGTCTTACTGACGTGGCCCAATCAAATCCTTAATCATAATTTAATCACATCCAGGTACAAACCAGTTTACAATATCTATTTTTGGATTTGATAAACAATGGCAAACTGCTACACTGGGCTAGCACCGAAACAAGAAAAAAGGATACTTAAAAGCAGTATGATCTTGTGGTGTCTTAGCTGGCCCCTCCCCGACCCTTTACCAGCTTTGCATGGACCCACCTCCTGTTCCCAGTGTGGTTTCTTGGTCCTAGTTCCAGAGGGCACAGAGTAACCCTCATAAGCATACTGAAAGCATGTACGTCTGGTCCGGTCTGTCTGGTGGTGGCCTGAAGGACTTGCTGATCCAGAACTTGACGTGAATGTAGAAGGCCATTCCAAGAACTCTCCTACAGAGGGAGGGCTGTGGGAAAGCAGTCAAGTTGTGCTGCCTGGGGCAAGGGATTGCTGGCTGTAGGACATATAGTATTGTGCCCAACACCATGAGGAAACTGTTTCCTAGGGAAGAAGGGACATTGGGAACCATGTAAATGTATAAATGGGAGAATTCCTAGGACAATATGCACATGCCCAGGACAAGATAGGTGCACAGAAAGGATCAGGAAGGGCTGTTCTCTAAACTCATTGTATGGATAAGTCATGAAGGAGAGCACTTGCATAGCATAGGTTAATCTGCAAAGACTGGGAAAGGTGTTTTTTTTTCTCCTTCCCTTTTTTTTCAGATACTGGAAATGAAAGAATACTCTGTCACAATACTAGCTGGATACAGCTTAAGGAACAGACACTTTAGAGTCTAAATTCCAGCAATAACACACAAAAATATGAAAATGTCCAGGTTTCAACAAAAAGATTATAAACACAAAAAGAAACAGGAAGTGATTGCTCAGGCAAAGGAGAAAATTAAAGCATTAGAAACCATCAATGAGGAAGACCAGACCTAGGACATACCAAACAAAGATCATTTAAAAATGTTCCTAAATATGCTAAAAAATCTAAAGGAAATCACTGACAAGTAACCAAAGGAATTTGAGACAATGATAGATGAATACAAAGAGCATATCAATATTGATATAGAAACTATGAAATGGAACCAAACAGAGATGAAGACCACAGCTCTTCATAGTAACAGAAATTAAAAAAAAATCATTTGAGGGGCTTAACAGCAGAGTGGAGCTGGCAGAAGAAAGAATCAGAGAGCTTGAAGAAAAGACAATTGAAATCATTCAGTCTGAGGATCAGAAAGGAGAAAGAAAGAATAGTTAACAGAGCCTGATCAACCTGTGGGAAACCATCAAGTGTACCAATATATGCATTGTGGGAATCCCAGAAGGAGAAGCGAGAATGTTCAAAGAAATAATGGCCAAAAACTTCCAAAATTTAATTAAAAAAAAAAAAACCATGAATATACACATCAAAGGTGCTCAACAAACTCTTAGTAGGATAAACCCAAATAAATCCATGTCATAGCATATTGTAATTAAACTGTCAAATGCCAAAGACAAAGAGAGAATTCTGAAAACTGCAAAGAGAGAAGCAGTATTTATGTACAAGACTAAGTGCCAATTTTTCATGGAAATCCTGGAAGCAAGAAGGCAGTAGGATGGCATATTTAAAATGCTGACAGCAAAAAATTGCCAACCAAAAATTCTGTATCTGGTAAAAATGCCTTTTGAACAAAGGGAGAGATTAAGATATTCCAGATAAATAAAACCTAAAGGAGTTCATCACCACTACACTGGACCTACAAAAGATGCTAAAGAGAGTTCTGCAGGTTGAAAGGAAGGGATAGTAGACAATAGATTGAAACCACATGACAAATAAAGATTTCAGGTGAGGGTAATGTCATGGGTAAATATAAATGTTAGTACTATTGTAATTTTGGTTTGTAACTCCGTGTTTTACTTCCTCCAGGATTTAAAAGGCAAAAGCATAAAATGGAATGATAAATCAGTGGTTTAGGACTCATAATGTAAAAACATGTAATAAGTGATAAGAACTTTATAAAGGTGGGGGGGGCAGGGGAGTACAGGACCATAGTTCTTGTATACTATTGAAGTTAAGTTGGTATCAAAGTAAAAAAGATTGTTATAGATTTAGAATGTTAAATTTAAGCCCCATGGTAACTACAAAGAAAATACTGGAGAATATGCAAACTCATAGAGACAGAAATTAAATTACAGGGGGAATGGGGAGCAAGCGCATAAAGCATGTAGGATTTCTGTTTGGGGAGATGTGAATGTTTAGTAATGAAAGGTGGTGATAGTGTTACAATGTTCTGAATTGGATTAATGCCATCGAATGGAATGCTTGGGAGTGGTAGAAGTGAGAAAGTTTATGTTGTATATATGTTCTCACAACTAAAAAAAATAAAAAACAACTGAAGAAACACTGACAATTTAATGCAATAGATGTTCCTGGGTGGGATCTAGCAAGAGAAGAGAGGAGGCTCAAGGGGACATTATTGGGAAATATGAAAAAATTGGAATATAGACCGTAAGCATTATATCAAAGTTGAATTGCTTGAACATGGTAACTGCACTTAAGGTGGCTACATAAGTGAATATCCTTCTTTTTAAGAAGTGTACATGACGGTATTAAGTGTTCAAGGAGCATGATGTATGCAACCTACACTCAAGTGTTCTTCAGAAAATGGGTTGATAGGAAGGTAGACAGACAGACAGATGGATAGATAGGCAGAGAGATAGAAAGTAAATGTGGCAAAATGTTAAAATTGGTTGGATCTGGATATTTTGGGGTGGGGGTAGGGGTATGTTGGAGTTCTCTATATGGGGTATGTATTATTTTTATAACTGTCTTGTAAGTTTAAAAATATTTCAAAATAAAAAGCTAAATATAAATTACAAAGGAGAAAGTGAGTAGCCAGCACTGGTTTCCTATACCGCTCCTAGGGTCTACGGAGGCCCTGAAAAGCTAACAAGAACGAAGCTGAAGAATCATCCACAGCCGTGAAGCTGGGTTTAGGAGTCACAAGGGAACTGTGCTATACGAGAACACCTGCTGGAGAACAGCAGGATATCAATAATAAATGCTAACCTTTAAAAAGGGGGATTCTTTTGAACTCTGACAAGGGTCCTGCATCTTTTTCTTCTCTTCAGGTGGTCACGGAGGAAAGATTTAGGATGTGATTAGAGGACTGAAAGACTCACAGTCCACCTCTCCAGAGGGCAGCAGCCTTCTGACACAAGAAGGAAATATCATGTTAGCCTGGCTTTTGGTCATCTGCAAGTAGTTGAGGATATGCTTTGGAAAGCACATAAACTTTGGCTGGGGCACTGTCCTGGGGGAGGGGGTGGAAGGAGAGGTTTTGTGTCTTTTCTATAATCTATACACACACATGGAATTTGAATCAGAGCACAGAGTATGTATACTTAAAACATGCTATAGATTCACATGATGAAACAAATTCTGCCACTTCCTGTTACTATTTCCTTATTGGTGTTCATGCTATATTTCTTATTTTATGAAAATGTGTCAGTCTTCACACTGGAAGGCTTAAATACAATATTTAGAACCAGCATCAGGACTAGATTAACTTCATAGGACATGGCAAGACTCTGGGCAGTCTTTTAAGGGTAGATAGTCCATGAAATGAATAAAATTAGCATCTACTGCCAGGGAAAGTATTAATATGGCTTTTAGGGGTCATTGGCTAAGAACAAAATGGCAATATGCTGGTTTTGAATCAATTGGGTCTTATTCATCTTTATGTTCGCAGCATTTAGCATGGCTATTCCTAAGCATCCACTCAGATTTTGGACTAGAAGCTGATAACATCTGGAATTTTTTTTAATTAACAAGCAGAAGAAGATCTTGAGACTGACTCAAAGTGAAAGAAATAAAATTTAAAAAGATGACAGAAGAGAATTATCATCAATTTCTAACACACAAAATATAGTGGGTTATACCAGGAACTTATTAAAAACCATTTTGTAGATACTAAAAATCATGTAAATGTAAGTCATCATCTCAAATAATATTGCATTTTAATGTCTGTGTAAAAGAATCTCTCCCCATAAGAAAGTAAGTTCCTGAACCACAGGAAAAACAACTTATTATCCTGGCTCACTCTTTTTGCCCTTACCTAATTTGCTCCCATTTCTGGACCTCATTTTTTCTTGTTGTTCCAAAGTTATTCTTCTTTTAAGCCTCATAAGACCTGGATCATTTCCACCCTAGAGAATAGGCTTTCAAAAGACATGGGCTTAACCTGCGACCCAGGTGCACTTTTCCCCCAACATTTCTGCCTCTTCCATGATGATCTGTATTTTATTATTGAACAAAAACTAGCTATTTGCTCCAATGAGCTGTTAAATAACAGAAACTGCTGGGAACTATAAATGCACAAGAACCAGAAAGCTTGTAGACCAAGATAAAGACATTTAAGGTTGGCTATTAATTGTGGCTATTATTAAATTATGACGTAGCTTACATGTAATGATCACATTTCAATTATGAACAAAACTTGTTTTTTAAGAAGAAGAATTACAAGATATTTTAAAGCATATTAGTGGATATTGTGGAAGTTGTGAGTGTATCTTAGGCCCAAACAATGCTAGAGACATGCCCCAGCATATAAATTCAAATTCAATGATTCTCAGACTAACATTGATAAAATGACAAAGTTGGAGCATGTCTTTACTTAAAGCAGAATTGTAGTGTTGTTCAAAAGTATTTTGCTGAAATTAACAATGTGACAAATAGTTTACTCTGTCATACATCAGTTCTTAAAAATTATTTTAAAAGTACTTTCCTCTTAACTCAATGATTCTGCCATTGATAAACATAATTGTTATAGAAAGTTTAGGGATGATAACTTGTATCTACAATTTGAATGGCAAAGCTTTCTTTAATTTTTAGTATATTTTACAAAAATACTATAATTTCAAAGATTATTTTCATGTATGATGGAAACTTTAAATAATTAGTTGTTTCTGTGTGGGTAATTACTCAAATGTTCCAGCAATTAGATGACACCATGTAAATGGGTGCAGTTAGGAAAGAAAAATGAGCTCATATCCATTCATGTGTAAAAAGCACCATGAAAAAAATTACCAAAAAGTTAAATATTAGCCAATTCCAAGATATCAAGGTACTTTTCTTGAAACAAGCTAGATACTGCCACCTTTCCTTGGCACTTGCCTAGAATGATTTCTCAACCTTTAAACAAATGCTTCAGAGAATTGGTTCCCAGGGCAATCTTACTTAATAAGGACAAGATGAGAGAAAGAAAGGAAGAAAAGGAAGAAAGGAAAGATGGACAGAAGGAAAGGAGGGAATACTTGCTTGATGACTAAGATAAGCTTGGTACTGTGCAAGGTTCCTTCTGCATCATCTCATTTAATCTTCCCAGAAAACCATGTTTTTAAAGCTATTCCATTCCTTTGGGTGTAAACCTATTGTAAGTAGGGCCTTTTGATTAGGTTGCTTCAGCTAAGTCATGGCCCAGGGTGGGTCTTAATCCTCTTACTGGAGTCCTTTATAAATGGGATGAAAGAGAGAAAGAAAGAGAGAGAGAGAGAGAGAGAGAGAGAGAGAGAGAGAGAGAGATAAAGCTATGCAAGCAAGAAACTGAAAGCAATAAAACTCGGAAGAGAAGGGAGAGACCAGCAGATGCTGCCATTTGCTTTGCCATTTGACAGAGGAGTACAGGATCACTGGCAGCCAGTCTTCAGGAAGAAAGCAGCAACTTTATGATGCCTTGATTTGGATATTTTCAGAGGCTCAAAACTGTAAGCTTGTAAGATAATAAATTCCCATTGTTAAAAGCCAATCCATTTTACGGTATCTGCTTTTGGCAGCTTAGCAAAATAAAACAGGTGTAAATTTCTTAGATGAGGAAAACTATAACCAGAATATTAAGTTAGGTAGGTGGTAAATGTCAGAATCCAGAATTAAGCCTGGCTTGGTCAAATTAAAAAGCTGTTATACTGTCGAGTAAACAGACATTTTTCTCCTCAAGTGATTGTAAAATGGATTTGAAATTTTTTCTATTATTGTAAAGAATCTATAAAGATTTGTTCAGTTTAACAAAGGTATATAAAGCATTCAATATCCTTTGGAAATACATATTTGAATCAGATGTGGGAACCCTTGACAGAAAATCCTAAATCAAAACCATAACATTGACAAGATTAACCCATGTATACAGAACTCTAGCCAGCCTTGGTGGTGCTACATTCTTTAATAAGAATGGACATCAAGTTTCATCTGACATTTGAGCAAAGCTTCTAATGTGATAGAAATAGAATGTGTTAAATAAACCAAAGAAAAATACCCTAGATAAAATTGATGATTCATGGAACAGAAGAGATTGTAAAATAAAAATGTAAAAAGTAAGAAAAAAAACCCCAAGCAACAGAATTTTAATTTATATCATCAGATATTTTAGAAAATGTCTATTTTTCCCATTTATTGTATTAATTAATATTTATTCAGTCCTATGTGTCAGCCTCACTATTAAGTATCGGAATGGAATGGTCAACAAAGTTTTCATTCTCTTGGGATGTGAGACAGTGAAATACGCAAAAAAGAACAAATGGAGAGAATAAGAAAGAAGCCCAGAAAATTGAAAATATAATTTCTAAAGTTAAAACAAATTAATATAAGGGTTGGGTGATAAAACTGAAACTCTTTCAGAAAGTAAGAAAAAATAAGATTGATTGAAGGAATCAATTGAGATGATGGAAGATCAGATATAACAGAAAGAAACAGAGAAAACAAGCGGGAGGAATTTATCAACATAATAAGAATGAGAAAAAAATTCCAGAGCTCGAAAGAATCATAATTCTTCCAATTAAGTGCCAATCAGAAGATATTTTCAAAATACTGTCACCCATATACATTATCCTGATTACAAACCTCAAAATAAAGACAAAAAGTATCAGTGACTTTGGGGGGGAAAAATCAAAGTAACAAGAAAAACAACAGCACATGCAGCACTGTATTCTAGAAGCAATGGAATTTTATGCCCAACTAAACTATCGATGACGTGTGTAGGCATTATGAAGGTATTTTTAGACATGCAAGGTATCATCAGATATTTACACATGCTTTCTAAATGAGTACAAGAGCTGTTATATAGTAATAGAAGGAATAGAGCACAGAAAAGAAATCATGGGATTCAGAAGACTGAGAATACAACTCAAATGAGCTGTGAAAGGAAATCACAGGATGATAAGGGAAAAGCCTGAAAATTGGCCAGTCCAAATTGGAGCAAGCGGGACAAAGACTTTAGAAGAAAATATTCAGGGGAAAAAGCTTGGGGTGGCAGATGAGAATAAGGAGACTGTTTAATTGGAAGGATGAAAACACTTGATGACATAAAGGTCCAGAAAGCAAGAAAAATGAAACTTGAGAGGATGAAACTCTATAAGAAATTCACAATCTAAAAGAGAATCAAACCAATAGATAGTGTGATTATAAGTAACCAATGGAATATAAGCTTTGAAAACAAAAGCATTGTAATTTGTATGCTCATAAGGCATAGCATTTGACCCATGGATATGTCAATCCAATCTTGGCACATTACTTGGCCAAAGATTTCATCA
This sequence comes from Cabassous unicinctus, assembly GCA_029593785.1. Lineage (NCBI taxonomy): Eukaryota > Metazoa > Chordata > Mammalia > Cingulata > Chlamyphoridae > Cabassous > Cabassous unicinctus. The sequence continues at coordinate 48,797 of JAQZBX010001247.1, read as the reverse complement.
TTTTTACAGGATCAAAATGAAGTAAATGTTGGTTATTGATTTTTTTGCATTTAGATTAAAAATATGGAAATAAACTTGGTTGTGACTGTGAAGCAGCATAGAATTCTTAATACAACCCTCAAATATAAAAGATAAAAGAACCTTTTTCACTCTGATCAAGCTTATTTTTCTTTGAGAGACACAGGGATTATGATACCGAAAGAACAGAGAAGGAAAACTAATACTTAGTGCTGTAACAAACAGCCTTACATAACCAGAATAGTATGAATGCTATATTTTTGGTTTTTAACTTTCAGAATCAACCTATAAATAAGTTATAATTATAGGAACAAGTAAAATCATACAAATTGTGACAATATAGACTCAAAGGTAAATCTGAAGTTTACCATTGAAAGGAATGGGGAGATAAGAGGGGAAGGGATCACTAAAATCCTCATCTTTCCAATTAAGGCATGAAAAGACACTGTCTACAGCTAATGGGACAATAGAGATTTAAGTATGTTGGAAGTTGCAGAGAAAGCCAATGGAGACAGTAAGGCCAGTGAGGGTGAGTTTAGGAATGAGAAGGGACAGGTAGCTAAAGTTTGGTGTCATAGAGTAAAATCCATACCTATTGCAGCAGAAATCTGGGTTAATGTCTAAGATTGATAAATCAAGAGATAACAACATTAAAGATTAGGAAAATATTAACAAACACAAACTAACGTGCAGCCCAAATAATAAGAAATGGAGCCAACCACCATAAGTACTGTAAACAGAAGCAATTCAAAGTAGTGACCCTTGGGGCACGAAACCTAGATGAGGCAAGAAAGTGCTGCTTTTCGTTATAAGTATTTAAAGTATACTACTTAATCTTTAACTAAGTTGGCTATTTTATAATATACTCATTTAAAAAATAGTACAGAATTGATTTCAGTGTCTACTAGCACCATCCAGTCTGGTTCTGCACATACTAAGATGCAAGAAACTGCTTTCTAAACATACTGTCCTCTTTGACTCTATAATTTTGAAATAAGGAAATACTAGTTGCTCATAAAAATCACCAAATAATTGTTATCCTTTCTAAAAACTATATTGCAAAGTATTTCCTCTTCTTGGATGTCAATGCTATTATTTTAAAGATCACATAAGGTAGTTTGGCTGAAACTAAAGAGTTAGTATTACTTTAGTTCCAAAGGCAAGTAGAGGATATGTACTTATACACTTACCACCCTAAAATGTACCCTCGTGCCTATAATTTGCATATTATATTGATTCAAGTTTTGTTTCCAATGAGATGCTCAACATAATAGACTCATACATTCAAAGAGACTCACCATTCCTTTGGCAAATGTGAACGCAATTGGGGAAATTGAAGGCTTTTCAGAAGCTAACACAGCAATGACACAATTATTGCTACACCCACCTGACCTATTTAGATTTCTTTCTTTTGAGCGATCATTCAGAATTATCTGCTGGCCCTTTTCTGGCATCACAGTGTACCCTTCTCATTAGTCATATTAAAGAAATAAGAAAACTCAGCTACATCAGGTCACTGTTTCCAGATCTAGATTCTAGCTAATGAAACTACACACTGGCCAGGTCTCTGTAAGACCAAAAAACAGTTTGAAGAAAGGGTTTGTGACTGAGTTCTCAGCGTGTGATGTCGGGGCAACTCTGTTTTCACCTAAAGTGCTTTGTGGACATTGTTCTGCTGGGCGATACCAGTCAATAGAGCACAGTTCTCCCTGTACCCGCAGCAGGTGCTCAATAAAGGCTGACTCTGAATTCAAAGCTCAGCCCTCTCAACATGCTGGTAACATTACATGAAAGAGTAAACACTTTGAGAGGTTGCAGAGAACCTCCCAGGTATCAGAAAGCAGAACTGAAAGTGTCCAAACTACCAAGCCACAGCTTCCCTGTACCTTGATAACGGAGGTCTTTTGTCCAGATCTCCAAGGGTATGCAGTTAAAAAACATGATACATATTCTTTGGCTAAAATGCACTGCAGAATGATTTTAAAGACCATTCTTCTTTCTAAATAACTCCTCCCTTTGTAAGAATTAAGCCATTTTGCTGGGAGAAAGTTACCATTTTAATCATGTCTATTTTATGATATTTTTCTTAATTTATTCAAAACACTGATTTTATTGCTTTTTCTAAATCTTTGCCTTAAAAATGATAAGAAAATGGACTTAAAGTACTAAATTTGACTAGCCATGTATTTGAAAAATGGGTTTAATGCCTTTTACTCTGTTAAAAAAACTCATTAAAAGCCTTAAAAATAGTTCACAGTCAAAACTGAAACAAATCCAAAATGGGACTAATTTGCATAATTTGATCTGTATTTGGAAGAAAATTCTACCGAGGACAACAATGGAAGCTTATCAAATCAGGATTTCACATAGATTTTCCATAGTTCTACTAATGAATACTGACTCATTGGTCAGCTATGGTGAAAATTTAATGGAGCTCTAAGATAGGAAATGTACATATCGGAGTGCATTCAGTGGTTCCATTACATCAGTATGAAGACTACATTAGGAATCGAGTTTTCTGCTGCTTTCCAGGACAAATTCTAGAGCACTGTAGTTATTAATTCTTTCATATTCTGACTGGAGGCAGACCCTGACACTAAATTAAAACCTCTCATTCTGTCACAGTCATGAAATATTTGGACTTTCTGTAAAATTGGGACTGTTTGGGTTGCTCGTCTGGTGTTACATTTTTCAAGATGGTAGGTAACTTGCATCTGAATCCTTTCTAAGAAAATGATCATCTATAGGAGGAATTCTATGATGGAATTGAAAGTACTAGTATATTATCACATAAAGCTGAATCTATAGAGGGTCAAATACTATCTATGGCACTGTAAAAGAAATCTTCATAGAGTAAAAGTCTGAGATAACTTCTATTTAAAGCAGATCCTAGTTCTACCCCCAAATACTCTCCTTCTAAAGACTTTCCATTCCACTAGTGATATGTAAGCTCATGCTTCTTAAAATTTCACTTTTAACGATTAATTCAGAATGCTTGCTGATTTTTGATATATGTTCCCCTGTTCAAAATGTACTGAAACTGACAGGTTGAAACAGTTACTGTAAACTATTTAAATAACTATCACACAAAATTTTGCTGAGGACATAAAAATCTGCTTTGCCCTTTTACTGAGAAATAATTGCATATGAAATCACCTTTTGATTTATATAAGGTCAGCCTTTCAACTTTGTTCTCAGGGTTAGGAGCATATTTTAGCCTGTCTTTAAATTCTCTCTTACATTTAATTTTCAAAAGTTTTATCAGAGAATTTTAAAAACAGGAAAAAATATGTTTTTTGTTAGAAAAATAATATATTTTACCTGCATAACCTGTAAAGTGATTTCCAATTATAGGAATCTATTATATCACTGGTTCTATCCATCCATCCATCCATTCATCCATCTGTTACACTAACCATGATAAACCATAATAAATAATAATAGTGTTAATAGCAGACTGCAGTATTGAATATATGTTCCAGAAACCCTGTTAAATGCTTTACATTTATATGATTATATCATTTATTTTTCTAAATGACCTCAAAGGTGGATATAAGTATCCCTATTTAACAAATGAAAAATCTGAGACTCAAAGAAGTAATAACTTGTCAACACAGCATTAACACAAAGACTGAGCAGTGGTTCTGAATTCCAATGTCCCATGCCAGAATCTTTTGTTTTTCTACTCTGCTGACTAGAAAGGTTTAGAATAGTTTTTTTCTCTATTTTCAATACATTGGCAAAAATACCTACTTATTTTAGCTTTGATGGAGCTCTTGGGCCCTCCAGCCCTCAATCTTCATAAATTTTCATGACATGAGTTTGTCTCTGACTTTCCTTCCTAACACTTACTTCAGACTACGACTAGACTGATCAGCTAATTTACTATCCAAATCGGGACACTTCTGGGGCTGCTGTTCCTAAATAAGCTGGGACAACAGGTATAAACTTGGACTGTCTGTGTGCCCAAGGGCAGGTGGTCATTCCAATGGGCCACTAGGATAGCATCTCTTCTTTGCTCCTGGCAAAGAGCCCAGATGCCCTAAGGGCAAAACAAGGTATTTCTTTCAATGATCCCATGATGCCACCTTTATTTTCTCAGGATTAGTTTCTCGGAAAACTATGTTTCCTCTATTATAGAGCAGAAAATTTAATAAGCAACCTAAAAATAAATAAATTATCCGAATATTCCCTTAGAACATTCCCTATTAGCTTAGGGATATAGAGGCACATTCATTTATTCTTGTCACAGTAAATGTATAAAATGTCCTGTACCTTTAATAAGTCCTTTTTCTTGCAGAGTTTTCAGGGAAGGTCTTCGGGTAATAAACTTCTTTAATCTGCTTTTAACTCGGTTTTTGTCACTTGTATCAGAAGCACTATGATGCAGTCTGAACACTGGAGATTTAAAAAAAAATCAGAGGCTTTCAGTAAATTTCTCCTTTATGATTATTACTTTATGCAAATATGAATAGAAAATAGTCGTTATGGAACAACGATGTGAAGTAATAGCTCAGGCCCTTCTGCTTAGACAGGGCTTACAAGTAAAATTTGCCCTCGTGAAAGAACTAGCCTTGCTGCAACATGAATGTGCAATGAGAATGGGGCCAATTCCATATATTCACAATTTATTTTTCACTTTCATTCCCTTATATAAAATATTATAATCTTTACTTGGATAATTCCACCTGTCTGAATTTATACACAAAATTATGGTCAGAGTAAAGAAAAAATCAACTAAATTAGGGGAAAATGCTCTGTAGAATTGTTCATTTCAATTAAGTATGATTACCTCTAGATAATTCAGGCAGTTTCAAAGACCCTGCTTCCCCCAAATTGTGTTAACCCAAATTGATTCTTTCTCTGAAGCAGACATTTTTTATTCCCCTTATTGATATATAATGACCAGTTGTAGGTGAAAAGGTGAAACACACATTCATTTCAAACTCTCTTCATGTCATCATGAAACTTTTCAGCTTTATATTCAAAGTTAGGCACATGTCAAATTCATTCCCTAATAATATTGGCTGAATGACTACTAAGTAAGAGGCTCCATGCTACAGGCTGTGGAATTAATCAGTAACGAAACATGTAAGATCTAGGCCTTCAATAAGCATAGAGTCTAAACACATTTCAGGTACAATATTATTAATGACTGATAGGAATTTGCTGCCCCAGGAAGATAAGATGTAGATCTTAACTGTGGCCTCTACTGTCTTAACCCAACTGTGGAAATAATGTGAGGGTTTGCTATAGTTTATAAGGTACCCAGAGGCTCTTTTCCATTCTATCACATCTTGGAATAAACCAATCATTCAATTGAGGGTGAAAGGGGAGGAGAAAGAGAGGCATCAGAAGCTCACTCATTTACAGTAGAATAGTTTCAATCAACTAAAGTCTTTTAAGTAGCTATTGCATGCAAAACGTTTTTCTAAGTTCTAGTTGTGGGTCAGATAGACTTGAGTCATCATCCCCTCCCGAGGAACATATAAGCGAGAGAGAAAGTGGACAAGGAAGACTCAGTTTGGAGTCATTTTAAATCTTGTCCTAAAGGCCCACTGGATATGGGATGGGAATCCAACAGAGAGATTCGGTTTGAACTGAAGAGGCAGAGATAGGAGACTTAGGACAGAGCTGCTGCTGAAAGAAAATAAATAGCCTGCATAGAGAATTTGAGGTCAAATGTTCCTAGTAGAGGGCCTCTAAGGAATCCACAAAAGTCCCTCAGAGAAAGAATCTGCTTTAAAAAAAATCTGCCTTGTCCAGAGTGTGAATGCCTTCTTATAACTGGTTGAGTAAGGACATTTTTATATCCTACCTCTCCCATCTTTGACTATAAAACCATCCTAAACTTGGGTTAGCAAGGTAGAGTTGGGGTGAACGATAAGGCTAGGGAGAAAACAAAAAGGGAAACAACAATTTTTCTCATACCTGGGTTCAGGGTGAAGTTTTGCTTTTATATTAAGTTCAAAATTTTGATTATCCTATGGGACTAGTACTATTGCTGAATTGGGACAATGCTTAAAAGACCATAACACTTTATATAACTTTATAGCAGGATTTCTTGAACTTGGCACTATTGACATTTTGGGCCAGAAAATTCTTTCGGGGGTGGGGGGGGCTGTCCTGCTCATTGTAGGATATTTAGCAGCCTCCCTGGCCTCTACCACGTGGAGCCAGAGCACTCCCACCTCACCTGTGGCCACCAAAATTTTCTCCAGATATTGCCAAATGTCCTTGGGGGGAGAAGCATTGCCTTAAATGGATCAGGAAAGTTATGATGAGACATTGATGAGAAAGGTCATTGGTGAGAGAAGGTCTACCCACACACTGAGAATATGTAAAGGAACAGTGAAAAGCAAAAACAAAAAAAAGTATAAAAAGATGTATCTCATATATATTGCACATCTATGCAACATAAATTTTAATTTTATTTACCTATTCATCTAATCATATATTTATTAAACAAATCAGAAATAAAAAGCAGAACCACAATCATGTGAGGGCCTTGAAATTATTTGACAATTATAAATGGGTTCTATTACTTGAAAAGTTTGGCAACCACTGCTCTAGATCAGAGCTCTCCAATTATTGTGCTTATAAGAATGGGTTATAGGTATGAGAATAATGAGTCCCCTCAGCAGGATCAGAGTAGCCTGAGCCGCCACGGCAGTTGCCTTTGATTATAAGCAGTTTTATCCAGTGGTCTTCACTGCAGTGGGTTATACAAATATTAGCATTTTTCTGTATGTCCTTTATCTTAAAACAGTTTGAGAAGCACAGCTTTAGACCTGTGCATTCCAACAGGGTCATAACTAGCCACACGGAGCTATTGAATGCTTGAAATGTGGCTAGTGACACATGTTGAAATGATACGTTTTGGATATAGTCGGTTAAATAAAATATTTTATTAAAATCAATTTCACCTGTGTCTTTCTACTTTTTTACATGTGGCTACTAGAAAATTTAAAATTACATATGGCTCTCATTATATTTCTGGACAGTGCAGCTAGATGATAAAAAATAACCTAGCACAATTGATCGTCTGCTATATATGTGGCAGAGCTGGATTTCACTGCAGTGAATAAAATGCATATGGCCTTTGTCAATTCAGACATGTGAAAAACAAGTGATTAGAGTTCAGTATGGTAAGGGATATGATAGGGACAACTATAAGACTCTGAAGGATTCTAGAGGAGAGATTGACCACAGGTCATTTTGGAGAAATACCAAGAGCAAACAAAAATTGCTTTTACAGGACTATGAATATCAGGTACTAATTGATTCAAAATTGAATAGTTGGAAGAGTCCTTCTGAGCCTCTTAAGATACTGTGCTAACATGGCATCCTATCAGCTTTTACTCTCTGTCCAGCCATTGCAATCACCACTTCAGCTGATACATGATCTTCTTCAACTGGTAATAGTAGTTAATATCCCAGAAATCTGGGTTCTAGTCTTGGAGGCTGAAGGATCATTTACTTTACATGGTTTAGAAAATGTTTGCCTCAGGGCTGTTTTGGTCTCAAGTCTGCCTTTGGAATGATATGAAATAATCAATCTAAGTTTTCACAGGTACTTTTCCAAAGGTAATGTTTTCTATTTCTGGTCTCACCTCAAAACCTTCCCACTTTCCATGACAGAATGCCAAGAAATACAGGGCCAAGGGAGGTATTTTCTCTGCCATTTTGGAACTAGTAAAAATGATGTGATTAGAAAGTACTTTGCAAATTAAAACACACACACATGCAGTATAACTGCTAGATTATGAAAATAATTATGTAGTGAATTATATCTCTTTGGAAACCCCTAGGTACTCTGGTGAAAGTATTCTTAATTAGAGAGATATATATGTATATTATATTGCTTTCAATACCACCATCTGGCTCTACATGTGAGAAATGTGTGTAAGGTGCATTGGTTTTTCAAAGAAAATGGTAATATGCTTTTAAATGCTTTATCTTGTTTCCTTCTCATATGTACCATTTGAGAAACCAGCAGTCTTGGTTATGATTACACAGTTTTTAACATAGCCAAACTCTCCAAAGTTGCCCCTAACGATGACTTTCCTGGAGACAGACTAGAGCATCAGTTCCCATTTCCTGATGGAATAAATAATCATCCTCAGATGACAAATCAAATTACAAGGCCTTTGCCATCATTCATTCCGCTCATTTTGTTCTGAGAAGAGTAATGCAGAAATTAAAGTCAATAGATGCCTATAATATAAGGCATACTTTTTATTAAACAAATAACCTAAAAGTGCTATAAATACAAAACAAAAATGTAAAAAGCGCATGGCTATAAAGCAAGGTCCATCACAGGGTCCCTTTAAGCAGTAGTAAAAGTCTGAATATTGTGGTTTACAAATCTGATGTTAACAGCCAAACTTATAAAACAGTTTATGCTTTTCTGTTGTCAAGGGAGAAAAACTTGCCAAATTGTTCATTTTAAGTAAATATGATATAACCAATTAAGGAAAGCAAAATTTAAACACATGCCTATGATAATCAGGACATAGTTTGCTTCTGATTTCAGTACTGATTTTAACAGAACAGTGTTCCTTCCATTTTCCCACGGCACCCAAGTAACCCCACACATACTTTTAGAAACTTGTAATCACACAGTGCAAATAAAAGGACACTTTACTGGAAAATACACAGTGTGGTACAATAATCCATCATTTATGAAAAATAAAATTCAGCCTTTTCTTTTTCCTCAGAGATTTAACTACTTTTTGAGGGTGAAGCTTCCTGCAGTTTAAAGATTTATGTTAAGCCAATGAGCAGTTTTTTTCCTGTTCCCGTTTAATTTTTTTTTTTAAAAATGAACAGAGCTCAAAGAGCAATGGGTTTAAATTCTAAAACATCTAATCTGATTTACACAGGAGACCAGAGAAATCACTCTAATTCCACATATCTTCACCTCTATGATCAATTAACCTGAATTGTAATTAGTTTTCCAGGCATTCTAGCACTTTTATTTCTTTTTATGTTTCTGTCTTTGTTTTCCAAGCCCAAACACATCGGATATTTGTCAAAACTTTAGAATTTTTGAATAATAATATACAATTTAAGTTTCTCTACACACACAGGCCAGAGGCATTAGCTTTAAGCACTACTTGTTAACCAATTGGAGACTATAACTGGTGCTAGGCCTGTTCACACCAGAGAATAGTTAAGATTGGAGGCTTTCTGAGTTGATCTTCAATAAATATCTTTACATCTGAAAATAGGCATTGGCCCTATGCAAGTTTTATACCTGATACAGTTATTATGGTTTAAAACTACCTCAAGAGGTAGGAATGCTTCTTGTAATGGGTGCCCTTGGAACATTTATTTCCTTACTTTACTAACAGGAGAGGGAAGCAACATAGTTTGTACAATGAACATCCACTACCATTCTATTAAGGGTATGGGAACCACTAAAGAAAAACCCCAAATATTCCAGAATCCAAAAGTTTGGATAATGCGATCCAAGATTGAGCATCTGCCAGAATTTCTCTTGCTGGGGACCTTATTTTGAAATATCCCATTCTCCTGCCAAACTGCTGTTCTCGCGGTATTCCCATGTTACAATTACATGTTATTATTTTTTTTTCTCAAATTTGGAAATGCTGGGAGAGTAATGTTTCAGAAATGTTGCTAAAGAAAAGCAGAGTGTTACCCTTTGGAAGTGATGTTACAAACAGCTTTCTAGGCTACTTGTTTGCATTTTTAACGGTGAGATTTTATACAGGAATCAACATTAGGTATAGCTGGATAATTTTATCAGCTATGAGTTCCCAAAATGTTAAGTCCAGGAGAAAAGTTGAGAGAAAAGCTGGCAACGGTTGTTTAGTGCAATCATCTTACCACACTACAGCATCAGGAGCGGGAGATCCAGAAAGAAATGACAAAATAAGGTTATATCAGGATCTTAATCCCCAGAGATTCCAAAATACTTCTCAAACCATCACATGCATTACATAACAAAGCACTGAATTGTCTCTGCTCATATTTTCCAACACTACCTTCCCCTTGTATTCGGAATTGCCCTGTTTTAACACTTTACTGAAATGAGAGCACCTTACCCAGAAGTAACTGAAAAGAGAAAGAAAATTTATTAAATTGCTTTTTGATCTCCTGCTTGGTTTCTTTCCAGGGCATACACACTTGTGCAAATTCATGGGACTGTAATAAATACTGCTTTGGCCTTTCCAGCAAGTAGTTTTAGAGTTTCCAGAACTTTGCATATACCTCCCTGCATCAGAGTTGGCATAAAGGGTAAGTTTGAGTTTAATGTACTATTGGTCACTTAATATCTCTTTTTTCACATGCCCAATGTAAATAGAAGTCATAATTTCAACATCCAACTTGCCAACTGATAAACCAAGTTACTGAGACTTTAAGTAACTTACTGGAAACACAAATCACAATTAAATCTGGAAATAATTGGAAGAGGGAATTCAGGGTATTTTAACAACACTGCTTTGTTTCAGCCACTTAATTCCAACTTAGAAGGTGTAAAATATAAAATAGGCGATTAGATCTGGAACAGAAGGGTATGAATAAATTATCTTCTCAATAATTCATATTTATGCTATCTATGAATGTAAAGAGAAGTGAGAATTCACTCAATGAAAAAGTTTTTCTTTAGACTAAATTATATGCTTTAAATAGTTAAACCTAACCATATTTTTTGCATTTTCAGTGTCTCAAAAGAGCTGGCAGTTCAGTCATATCCCTGTCATTCAACTTTATGGAAATTTCCAGTAATACATTTTTGGGATGTATTACTGGGAATACATCCTTTCCCAGTAATACATTTCCCAGTAATACATTTTTCCATGTTTTCTACCTTTAACACATTCATCTATCGATGATGTAAATGCTTTGCTCTCTTTTCACGTATAGGCTTAATATTTTTATTTTGCTGATAATACATCTTAGGTGTGTCTACGTAAGATAATGTATTTCTGTAGCATACGTTTTTAGAAGACAGATTTATTTTTTAGATGTTTTTATAGCATTTAGCATTGCTTTGAGTTGGTTAATGAATACTTTTGATCATGGTGGTGGTGATGATGACAAATTCAGTGCTGTACTGTAAATATCAAGTAATATCATCACAACATGTAATTTTTCTTCCATTGTAGATCTGATTTCTTTTTGTAAGCCAGAGAAAAGAAAAGATCCTTGCATCAAAGGTTATAGAAATATTACATTTTCAGAAAAAAAAAAAGCAAGGACAAAAGAGAAAGTATATCTAAATAGCAAAAACCTATGGTGTCTGTACAGGCACACCATGATATTTTTTCCTGAAACAGAATCAGATGCAGTATAAGATGTAGAATAAAGATTCAGATCATTAAGACATTCTTCTATTGACTAGATATTTTATCTCTGGCTTCTCATGACTTGATAAAGTGTCAGTAAAACTTTGTCACTTGAGAGCTGTTCACAACTTTGATAAATTTACCAATAAAGTAAGTGGCTACTGAGCTAGGGCAGTAGCTGACTTTGAAAGCTAAATTATTAGAAAGAGAAAAAAATAATGTAGGACATCAATCCAGACAAAGGGCACTCATTATGAGGTAAAAATATGTTTTCCATGAGGAAAGACTGTATATTAAATACAGGAATGAGTCCTCTCCTCAGGATAGAAAACAGGCCTCAGCCAAATCAATTGAGAAGAGCCTTACAGAGAAACATGAACATCAGTTCATAAAGAAAGGTGAAAAGCCCAAAACAAAAACAAATCAGTAGGGTTGTAGGAATGGTAATTCCAGCATAGAAGCAAAAGTATGGCAGGATTGTAGGAAATTAACACTTAGATTGTTAAGAAAAAAATAGGTGAAGTTAGAGAATGAAATATTAGTCCCATTTAAGAGTATTGCAAATTTGAATGCTGGATTTTATGTACAGACTCATAGGTACTAGATCATGGTTAGCAGTATTCGAATTGGATGTCATTCAAATCCTGTCTCTATATATACATATATAAATATATATATACATATATACATATATATACATAGAGAAAGAGAGCAAGAGAGCTACCATTACATATCTTGATTGTGTATGCATGTGTTTGTACTTTTTTGAAAATATGCATAAAGATATATTTTTCTCAGTGGGTATAGAGGGGAGTAACATAAAACAAATGTGAAGTTTTTCTTTAAATCCCTATTTGCTTTGTGCCATATGTAATCAAGGATATGCAACGATGTGTCCTTAATTTTTTAAACATAAAATTTGAGCCAGGACAGAGAAATATATATGACAATACAGGAAATTTGAGAAATGTCTTAAAACCAAACAAGCAATAGTCAAGTGGAAGTGGTAGAGAAGCAAAAATATTTATTTAAATTGTAAGAAAAGTTTAAAAAAATACATATATTGATTCTTTGAATGCAGACTCAATTTCCATGTTAGCAAGCCAATCTGATCACCTTAATATCACATTTACTATTAATAATAGCTAATGTTTTTTGCAGAACTTGCTATGAAACAAGCACTATATTAAACACATTGTATCTCACTTAATCCTTATAACCATCCAAAGAGGTAAATTCTATTATTGTTGGCCATTTTGCAGATTAGGAATCTAAGGTTCAGAGAGGTTAAGCCAGGTAGGTGACAGAGCCAGAAATCAGATGCAGGATTGTCTGACTGGAACCTGTAGGGAACTGGTAACCTGTCCACGGCCCTGCCTCCTAACTGTTTGGCAACGCCATCAAAGCAACTAAGGACATCAAGAAATGGTAACAGCCTCATGCCATACTCAAGTACTTCTGACATAAGGTCTTAAATCATCTACTTTGATGGAACTCTTTACTGAAAATATCTCTATGTGGTGTGTGTCATTGTAGACCAGAAGGAAAATGAGTTGCCTTAGGTGAGACTAGTGAATCACAGGACAGGAGTGGAGTTGATAGCTGAAGTCTCTCCGGATTATCAGCCAAAACAGCTGAAGAAGGTATCTGGTTAGTGGAAACCATAGCTACCATGAACTCATACTGAGCTCTGCTGCGCAGCTGACCACAGGCTGAAGCTAATGCCAGAATCACTCACCATGCCCTGCTGGCTGTACACAGCAAGGCCTGAATGACTATAGAGGTGGAGAGGGAAGGTGGTGATTGTTTTCCCTTTCAGGCAAAAATGGCAAAAAAGCCTAGACAGGTTTCTCCATTTCAAAATCTGTCTTCTTCACACGTACCATCACACAAACTTTTCCAAGGACAGACAGACATACACATAACCCACAATAGTACAGTCCATGCATTCAATTCTACCAACTCCTTAGCAATTCTCTCAGCAAAACCAGAAAATCTCATTCTTCTCAATATCCAACCACAGAGCTCAATCTGCTTATTTTATTCTTGCTTACTACTAATTGTATAGTAATGTTTGATGCTATAATAATTGATAAGTAAATGGTACCAGTGCTATGAGAAGTATCCTCCTCTCTCTCCATCCCAGTGCTTCTCACTTTTTCAACATTTACTGAGTATTTACTATGTTTATGCCCTTATCCACTTATGTTTATGCCCTTATCCATTGCATGAATTAAAGATATATAAGAACAAATTTTCATTGACTATTATTTTGCTCTCAATTTAAAAATAAAACCGAGACACAATCCCAAGAGTTTACCTGTGATTAATTTCTGCCAGGTAGAGTGTATTTCAAGACTTTTCACATGTGTTGAAATCATTGGGTTTTGAAGAACTATCCATTAACGACTTTCTGAACTGTGACAATGGGTATTGACAGTGCTTGTCAGACTAAACCACTATTGATTGGCTCACATCATGTGTATAGCAAAACCAATTTCTTTCAAGTGCTCCTTCCTAACTGAAATACATTATTGCAGCCTTCCTCTCTGTTTATTATAACACCCAGGCTCATAGCATGTAACATATCCAGCAAAAAGGTTTCACAATGAATGAAGCAGCAAACTGAAACATGGAGAGCAGGAAGGCACTTAGCAATCCAAATACTTTTGCACTGTAAGTTGCTTTCCTTTTGAAACTATTGATTCCTTGCAGAGTCTTTGTTTTTATTTTACAATCCTCCTGAATAAGGAAAGATCATGGACTAACAGCTTTCCTATTGTATAATGACCCTGTGACTTTCATGGTTTCTACCCCTGAATGAAACTATTTTAAGTATTGTGTGTATGTTTAAATTGTGGGAAAGAAAGTGTTTATGTTGGGTCAGTGCTCTCCTGCCCACAAATACACACATCCCCACAGATCCCAACACACACACACACACACACACACACACACACACACATCCATGCACACACAGGTGCACAAACACAAACACACACACGTACCGGGGATGTGTCTTTTCTCAAATCTTAGAATGTTTTCTACATTGAGTGTCTTGGGCCAACTTTGGGCATATGCTACATATTGTACAGTTTTATTATGGATTTGAATTTGCATTGTGCCTTTCTTCCCAAGAGGTCACATTTCTTTCTGAAACAATATCCTTACATAACGAAGAACAGTTCTCAAAATACCCACATGAGTAGGAAGAATACCAGATTTCCTTTTTTATTTGAAAATACTGTTATTAAACAAAATCCAAAAACATACCTTCCCTGAGTACGGGCAGGTCATACGTCATGCTGCCAGCAATCTTATTAGGGGCATATGAGGGCCCAAAGAACCACCAATCCTAGTTTCTGTTCTTCAAGAAGCTCAGTTTACTCTGTCTACATTAGTGCTTGGGGGAAGCACTGAAAAGACACAATCCTTATTTTAGGGGTATTCCTAAAAGTGCCCCCCTCTATAAAAATGATCCTTATAGCTCACATGAGTCACTCTGATGTTAAAAACAGGGAGACTTCTGGTTAGCTCTACAAATGCTTTAATTAAACCTGGTACGGTGCTGCAAGTTTCTCTCCCATTCCAAGCATAACTGAAAATTAAAGTATTCTATTAGAAAACTGGCAAATGCTACATAAGCAAAATATACCATACTTTAAAGCCTCTTCTTAAGTCCCAGAGTTCCTAGTCGACTTGAAAGTTCTAGACTAGGATTTCCCCCAATTAGGGATTCCTTTGAATCTTGCTTTCCACCCCATAGTACGGCCCAGGAGAACGACCACACTCAGCCCTCCTCAGGCTTCACCCCCTTCCTGTGGCCTTCTCACCCCCACATTCCCTAGCTCTGAGGCAGGTTCCTGGCCTGGGGCCCATTGTCCTGGCACTCTCTGCAGGGGTTATTCTGTCCCAAAGTGCGGTTGGTTGGGGTGGCAGCCTCTCTTGCCTTTTTTGGGACATCAGAGATCAGGAAATGTCAGGCAGAGTCAGTTAGTCTCTCACAGAATAGTTCTGTTGGGACAGAACCCTCTGCTAGAGGCATCATTTTGACATAAGCTTCAAGCTATTTGCTCCAAAAAATGTGCGTGTGAACCATTGATACCCACCCCATAGGAAATGCATTGGAAATGCAAATGGTGCACTGAGCAGATCTGAGGATACAGTATGTAGTCTATGGCTAAGTGATCAGGGATAGTGGAGCGGTTTGTCCTCACAAATGCTGATAGACAGCTGCAGTTTGCAGCTGGCTGTGAGCTTATGCTTGCTAAACAAAGATCTAGCTGGAACCCGTTGAATACTTGGCTCTAATGCAACAATCATAATTCATAACATACATTTCTGAAGACGAAAAGGAAAAAACTAGGAAAAGACCCTTAGACAACATTCTGACACTTGATTTGGTCAGAATATTGGCCATTTTATTTGTTATCCATTTTGAATCTATCTTTGAGAAAGTGGCAGCCATATCTGCTTTCCAGCTAGGCCTACAGATTAACTCTTCCTTCCATTAAAAAACAATGTGATGGGAGATTTACTTACTGCCAAAAGCCAATTGTTATCCCAAATATTTCATTTCTTTTCCTAAATGAGTTAATTGTAATCAAATTGCTAAGCTTTTTTTCCATTTTTGACGGCCAGATAACAACATTCTTGGGCACAGCTTATGTTGGAGTCTCAGATACATGAAATATTAAATCTGGAGTGAACCTAAGAGAACATAGAGCAAAATGCCCCCAGCTTTTAAGATGAGGAAAATGCTGCCCAAATTGTTCAAATGACTTGCCTGAGGCCACATAGTAAGGAGCAGAGTAAAGATCAAACCCAAATTTCATAACCACCATTACTGGGTTTTGCCAGCACATCCCCATGCCTCTCTAATCCCAGATTTAATCTTATTAGAAAAACTGTTCCGAAATTGAGAACAATGTTCCAGAGAAGCCAGTCTGGTTGCTGTAGGCGCCTACTACTGGCCCACTTCTCCCAGTGGCCAAGAATTTTAGATTTGAATCTAATGCAGTAATTGGCATCAATTAATTCTAATTTATTTTATGTATTTAGGATTAAGGAGTTTTGAATAGAATAGGGAAATATATTTAAAATTATATGCATAATTATGCAAAATAGAATGAAAAATATGTCCCCAAGGGGGAAATTACAGTAGCCTTCCTCTTGACATTTAGCAATGCTAAGTGTTTTACTGTTATCCTTTTCCCTAACTTTTGCTAACCTGAAATCTGTACTAGATTATTATTATTTGGGATTCTGAGCCTTCCCTTTCCCTGGGGAAAGAGAATTCTGTTGCCGAATGCCAGGACACTGCTCCGGATGCAGATGTCACTGAGAAGGGCTTGGCTGAATATCCTTTCCATGTATTTTAGGCCTAAACTAGGAAGGAATAGAGAGAGGATTGAGCCACAGATGGGCAAATGGCTTTTGCCAAATTTTACCCCTCTGAAATTCAAACTTTTGGACTATTGAACAGGCTGAGATCTCGGTTTTCTTCAAGCTGGTTTCCTCTTGACACAATGGAACTTCTGGTCTTGGAAAAAATGTCTTTGGGTTTTAAAGGTTCCTGAAAGCTTCTTGAGACATGAAGCACCTCTTACATAAAATAACACAGTGATGATTTAAGACCGGAGGAATTGGAAATGCGCAGATTAAATGACCTTTAAAATACACATAGGTTTAAAATCGAAAGGAAAATGCACTTAGCAAAGAAACATTTGGGATTTATTTCTAAAATATGGTTGGAAATATTAAGCCAACTCAAAATGAGGCGGCACGTACACATCCTCATTTTGACTTAAAGATCTACTTTAAATAACACAGCAGATGTAGTCATCAGCATTTATTCCAACAGGGACACTGTGAATGGTGAGAAAGACATGGTAATACTTGGATAATAATAATAACTACTGTCATTGTTAGCCCTTCATCCTTCAAACTGTCAAAGCGAAACCAAGAGTAAAAGGAGAAACATTCTGGCAGGATGTGACTCCCTCCTTGTTTTTGTCAAGTAGTTCAGCTAGGAAATTTCCACCAGGAAATATTCCCTTGAATTAGTCACTAGAAAACAAGTTTAGCTGTTTGCCCTCTAAGGCACAAGAGAAAAAATGAAAAGTCCACCTGTGGACTTTAGTCTGAGAACATTTCTGACAACACAAACAGGTGTTGGCTGATGTAATGACTAAGGAAACAGAGGAGGACAGAGTTGTGAATCATGGGTGGGCCCTTGCAAAGGAAAATTGAACTTAATTGCTCCATCATGAGGGAATGGCCAACTGAGAATTACTCTGGGTCACGTAACAGTTTGGCAAGAATATTTCTTTTGCCAGTTTTGTGGCCACATGAAATAAACTGCTGTTGGAATACACAGTGAAGTAGAGGATGAAGGGGGGGCGAGGCAAATCTTCACACAGTGATGTGGAGCTTAATGGTGCCCCCTGCACTCTCAACTCCTGGCCCATAGTGAGAGGTGGAGGTCAGTTTATAAATGTTTGATGATTGAAGAGGGTCTGGACATAATGCATGGTGGAAAGCACACAGGCTTTTGTGCTAAAAGACCTGATTTTGAGTCCCAGCTCTACCACTTAGAAAGTTTGTGACTTAGCATCCCTGAATCCCAACGTCCTCATCTGTAAAACAGGGATGAAAATATCACGAGGCATTGTTGAATACTGGATGTACAAGATCACATTGATTTGGGTGTACACAAGGGGCTTACTATCTTCATCTTCTTGCTCCTCTCTTTCCTTGTCATCATCATCTTCACCATATACCACTTTACAGCGTGCACTGGACCCTACAAAGTGGGTTAAATAAAGGTGGTCCTTGGGCTATAAGAGCCACCAATCAAAAATCACAATGCTAATGTGTCTAAACTGAAAGGGGTATGGGTAATTTAAGGAACTTGGAATATGTATATTAAAATTAAGTAAAGTTTATATTACTATTAGATATAAGTAAAGAACTATGCCCATATTGCATAAGAAGAGGCCTAGAAATTAATTTTTTATTGAGACAGTGTATATTTTCTTAGACTTTTAACACATTCCATACCAAATTCTCCAGCTGTATGAATGTTTATTAATTGCAGCTTTGATGGAAATATATGCACTGGCTGTATGATAATCCCTCTGGGTGAATGGATGATGTGGGTTATTGCTACTACCACTGCTAATAGTAATAATTTAAAAATCAAAAAGAGCAAAATCTTTTACTTTATACCTCAGTTTAAGATTTAAATCCTGTCTTCTATCCCAATAGAAATGGCAGGAGGTCTGCTTTGATAAATATGGCAGCAACATCCTATCGTATAACGATAATTGTTATCAGAATTGCATCAGAAGCGAATCTCATGACACGCAGCCTTAGGGCACACAAATATGCACTTTAATAATCACAGCTAAAACATCTTTTACCTATGAAAATTTGTACAAAAAGACCCCTAGCACTTGATTAATTGCAGATGGAATGCTGGTGCTGGGGAGACTCTACAGAGTTGAGGATCTGACTCGTGAGTGTGCTGGGGGGTGAGGGGATAGGCTGGTAGGCAGAATACCCTTTGCTTTGTGGTGGCAGGTCATAGGGCCTATTCCCTACTCTCAAGCTAGATTAGCTCTGACCTGTAGAGTAAAAGAAGGCTTCTCAGAGTGAGCGTCTCCCTGGTAAGCTTCCATAGTCTTTGATGGAGATGACTGGTTAAACTCATTGTCAGCATTAATTCCACCAAGACACATTGGCCTTCTTCTTCTTTCTTGGATATATTAGGCATTATCCTGCTTCAGGGATTTTGCACATGCTTCTGTCTCTACCCAAACATTCTTCCCTTAGGAATCACCTTTGCAAATTTCCTCACTTCCTTGAGGTCTTTAACCAAAGGTCACCTTCTCACAGATTTTCCTTCTCTATTTAAAATTACATCCTTTGCCCACTCAAGTGCTCTCTATCCCCTTCCTTTTTTTAAAAAATATTTTTAAACACACTATCTGGATAATATATATTTTACTGATTTTTTTAAACATCTCTTTTTCCACACTAGAATGTTTGCTCCATAAAAGCAACACTTTTCCCCTGTATTTTATTTTATTTATTTTTTAGTGACTCTTGTCCCAGTACCTGGTACAGTGCTGGGCAAAAAATAAATTATTGTTGAATGAGTAAAGTAATATTCTGAATTCGTTTCTTGAAAAATAAAAGTCCATAATTCCTTGTTTGCAATATTTTTAACATTTATGGATAAAACCCCATGTTCTAAGAAAGTGATCTTTCAACTGATGTTTTATGAAGAAGAAAAATGATAACTGGTAATTATCATTGAATGACAGTCTGAATTTATAAGCATGACAGGTCTGAGAAGAGAAACAGATCCTGGCTCTTGGGCCCTCTTCTTCAAAACTTGAACACACAGAAATATAGTTTCCTTCTTTATTTACCTTTTCAGATATGATTGCAAAATCATGTTGTAATTATTACTTATGAAAAATAATTCATCTACAAAACAACATTAAACTTTAAAAGGCACTTAAAACCCCCAAGAAGGTATTAAAATTACTCTAGAGGGAGTCTGTTGGGAGGAAGGTGAATAGCAGATGAAGGAGAGATATAGGAGGCTAACGAGGATTAGGATGAAAAGGATGATGAAGATGATAAACTCAATTCTCCATCAGTTAAGAAAAGAAGAGAGGAGAGAGAAAGAGAGAGATTGGAAGAAAGTCAGGGGCTGGAGTTTCTGGGCCAGACACTTCTGGTCCAGCACGTGGCTGAGGCTCCAGAACTCCCCCGGACCAGCAATGTCCAATATAAATACAAATACAATTTTAGATTTTTGAGTAGCCACATTTAAAAAGGTAAAAAAGAAACAAGTGAAAATAATGTTAATACTATACTTTAACCCAGTTTATCCAAAATATTACCGTTTTCCCATGGAATCAATATAAATATTATTAATGAGATATTTTACATTATTTTTCTTGTATTAAATCTTTGAACTCTGACGTATATTTCAAGCCATAGTACATCTCTGTTAGGATTAGCCAATTGCCACACGTAGCTAGTGGCAAATTTAGGAGACAGCACCATTTTAAAGGAAGCCCGCAATATCATCCATGTCTGACCATGTGTATATGCCCATGCTAAGAACTGACCCCTTGGGGCCCACCCTTGGGACCTTGCTGCAGTTGGTACAGTAGCCTGGTCCAGAAATGGCCTTGCCACTTTTCAACTGCAAAGTCATATGCCAGGGACAGGAGTCAAAGCAACCAAATTCCAGAGCCTATGTCTGAATTGCTTCATATTTCCACTTCCTTCTTTATCTGACTTTATGTAAGCACCTGAATAGGACAGTCTGTATGGGGAGCTGGAGCATCTTATTCGAAACAATTTAGGTAAAAAGTAAGATGACTTTTATTGTATCTCAGTTGGTAGAGCATGCCAAAAAATTATACTTCATGCTTTTACCTGCAATAATTAGGTTTCTGATATTTAATGTGCCCATTTTCAAATGCTGCTCCGTTGTACTATTGTTACGCTGCCTGTGAAATTTCACACTTCCTATCCATCTCTCTATAACTGAATTTATACTCAAACCCCAAAGTATATCTGAGAAGAATGGGTGGGATAACTACATGCTCTCAGAATTGATTGGTGTTTTAAGTTGACAGTCTGTGTTCTTTGTGCTCAGGAGAGTTATAAAAATTTCGAAATGGCAGTGCTTATCGATCAATCCTATAAAACAATATTTTGCTTTTGAATCCTTGTGGCAAAACCAAATATTTTAATTTAAATATTCACAAATATTTAGATTCTTAGATTATATATT
The DNA here is from genome assembly GCA_029593785.1 of Cabassous unicinctus. Classification (NCBI taxonomy): domain Eukaryota; kingdom Metazoa; phylum Chordata; class Mammalia; order Cingulata; family Chlamyphoridae; genus Cabassous; species Cabassous unicinctus. The sequence goes on along the minus strand of JAQZBX010001247.1, from coordinate 27,641 downwards.
TTAATATAGGAAAGACTGGATAGTCATCCTCTGGTTTGCAGTGCACTCCCCAAATCATGATTTTGGTCTTGAAGAAAGTTGGAAACACACACACACATACAGAAGCAGTATATACCTGACTGAAAGAATAAATTGATGTTGATAAATGTGAAGTTTGGTGTTGCCTGTAATTGCCATTTATCTGAAGTCTTGACTGTACAGTTATTTGAATAGACTACTGATTTTATTTGTATGTCATTTCCCATAGTCCCAGATAACGATGATCCATACTCAGAAGTATGTACATGTTTTAGTTTGCCAAAGGGCTGCAATGCAAAGTAGCAGAAATATATTGCTCTTATAAAGGTTATTTATTTGGGGTAAAAGCTTACAGTTCCAAGGCTGTGAAAAGTTCAACTCAAAGTACCATAAGAGGTGCTTTCTCACCCAAGTCAGCTGCCATGTGTTGAAGTAAGATGGCTGGCAATCTTTGCCTGGTCTCTTCCTTCCCCTCCGAGCTTCCTCTCTCAGGCTCAGCTGCTCTGCTTTCTTCCTGATTTTGGCTGCAAGCTAGCAGACATAAGGCTCATCTCTTTCTGGGTTGCTCTTGGGGCTTCATAATTAAGCAATCCTTTCTCTTACACAGCAGGATCAATCATGGCAGTTCTCTTTTTCCTCTCTCTGTCTGTCCCTGTGAGTTCATTTATATCAGACCAGCAAGGGGGTAGAGACTCCACCTGAGTCACTCCTCACTGATGTAGTCTAATCAAAGTGCTAAAGCATTCTTATCAAGTGATCTAATCAAAGGCCCCTGGACTGAATTCAATGCAATCAAAGGGTATTACAGCCAGAGGGATAGATTAATTTACAAACATAATCTTTCTCTTCTTGGGATTTATAAAATAATCTCAAACTGCCACAGTACATCCCCCAACTTTTACATCACACACACATACACACACAAACACACACACTCACTCACAAAGACATAGCAGCCTATGGCTCAAATGAGATATATTGCAACATAATTCCTAGGATTTAGTAATGAAGCAAGCAATCAATCCATCATGGTATTGAATAAAGCAAAGCAGTTTTGGAGAAAGCAGTTTGATCAGTTGAATAATAATAATAATATCCATTTCTAAAAGGTATGTGAAACCCTGGAACCAAGCCCTAAATCCAAAGCCATGTTTACCTTAAGTTTGCAAATGATTTATCCCCCCCTCCACAAATGATATTGTTCTTATTGCAAATAATCATCAGGGATCATTTAAATCATCTTTAAACGTTCCTAAAGGAAAAAAGTTGAATACAAACAGAATTCCAATCCAATTTTAAAGAAAAAGAGTCTGTCTTAAATATGATGAATATGATGAAAATGTTGCTGGGGAAAAAAGAGAAAAAAGAAAAAAATGAAACTGGCTTCCATTCCCCTTGAAATTTTCAGTGTGTATACAAGGACTTAAAATATAAACTATTAATATATAGCAATTGACACTGTGAAGCAATACATAATCAAACAAGACATCATGGGGCAGATTGCAAACTTCCCCTGATCATGTTTCTCTAACTTTAAGGAAGCAAAGGTCAAATAAACATGAACTTGAGCTACAATGAATGTACTCATATCATCCTTAAAAAATAAGTATTTGCAACAACAAAGTAGTACTGTAATGGCAAAGATAGATGAACTAAGCTTAGATCTGTGCCATATAAAAAAGGAAGCAATGATTATATAGTACAAATAATTTTGCTGTAATATGACAGCCTAATGACTTAAGTGCCCAATATCGTCATTATGGTTCTGAACCCCATGTGCATTAGCAATAAAGACTCAATAAAACTACAGTATAATTCATATTTTTCCATGAAAATCTTATCCTTTTAAAATAGTTGAATCTATAAGATCTGTAAGCCTAAAATGGAAAAAGTAAAAATAACCTGAATTATGTATTTTGTCTATGTTGTGATTTAAAGGTATTCTAAGGGAAATTAAAAATCAATGCTATTATGGAGAAAAACAATAGTTTTGAGCAATTGAGTATATTTTAGGATTTTTTTTAAAGTAGTAAAATGTTCCCATCTTGTTATATTGACACATTAATTTATCATACATATATTTCATGGAGAATATATAACCCAAAAATAACTACTGTTATTTATCTGATCAATACATTTTAATTTTCTGGGGAAGAACAAATAATTGAAAGTTGAACAAGTATTTAAAGTGTTCATCTTTACTTAACAATCACCATGCATATAGTTATTAATTTAACATTTTTTCAGACAAAGTAAGAGACTGGCATACTCATTTTAGAGACTATGTAGAGTAGTGATACAATGAAAGACTGTAGAAAATAAAATAAAAATCTTGGAATAACTGATCAGCATGGCCAGGCATTATGTCAGGTTTTTAGTTGCTCTTCCTTAGATCTTCAGGTATCTCTGTTTATTAGAAATCTTCCCTTTCTCTTACTATAATACAGAGGAAAGTGGTGCTGAAGATATTTTGAGGCCACAGAATCATGAATGTATCACTGGGCTATTTTTCTAAGAGATGCTAAGAAACATGAGAAATTAAAGATTTTGTTACATTTTATTTTTCCTTTTAATGTTAGTAAGAGAGCAGCTGTGCCCAATTCTTAGAGAAAAAGGAAAACCATATTAAATTTGCTCATTTTTGTGTTTGGAGTGAATATGTGATGAGAAGTTCATTTTGCCATTGCTAAATTGGGAGATGTGACAATAATTGTAACTTGTGTTGTTTTATCTACCTGCTAAACTGGTCCTCCTTGCTCAAAATATGGTCTTAGAGGGTGACATCAACCATCTGGCATTACAGAATGGGGGTTTTGCAAAGAAACTTCTTAGATATCTAAAAATGATGTGAGAATAGACAAGCACCGCAAGGATGTCTGCACAGATGCAAATCACTTACATTTTCTAGTGTATGCACAAAAGAGGATGGAATTACCTAGAGAATGTCTCCCTTCAAATACGTCCTTTGAGCCTGAATATGCCTAATTTATGAAATAGTACTAGGAGTCAGGAACTTGAACTCAAACAGAAAACAGAGCCCATCATGTAAAATATAACACTTTTCCATTAATACTCAAAACAATATATGTATATTCTGGTTTTATACAACCAACTCCTTTTCTTCACAAGCAGAAATTGAAGAAAAAAAAAATCAACCCAAGCTGTCTTTTCCATGAGTCTTGGGAAATTGCATAGGTTTGGAGGAAAAGATTGACTTGATTTTCACAATTAAAAAATGGTATGGAAAAAATAAGTTTGTGCCCATAAAATCCAATTGTTTCCACACTGCATTCTATTGTTTGGCCCTAATTTGTCCTCCTATATGGAAGCAGGGAATCATGGCAGACTGAGATACACTAGCTAATCAAAATAAAAGTTGTAATTTGAATAATGTTATCCTCCCAGGGGACATTTGCTGACTTCAACCACCATTTCTAGTCCCAAGTGTGAGAAAAACAAAGTACAGAGAAAACAATAACAACAAAAACATTTACATAAGTCATCACTGTCCAAGGAACCCATTTGTTGATTGGCAAACATTAGAGTACCTGGTAAATCGAGCCCGAAAGAGAGACCGTGGAGTATCAAGCCATGTAAGGGATATTCTATCCCTTGAGGAAGGAGTTAGAGAGATGATGCAAATTTGCATTTTGAAAAGTGTCATACCTAAGCATAAATGGAGGTAGTGAAACTAATTTAAAATGCTACTATTGTTATTATAACAAAAGATGGCCTTTAGTTCATTTTCAGGTGCTAAGATACAAAAAAAAAAAAAAAAAAGTGATGAAAAGAAAAGCATATTTATTTCTTTTTTTTCAGGTGATTAGGTAATTATATTTTCAAACATGTTCATGCTTTTCCATATGTAATACATCAGCATTTGGATCTTTATATTTGGAAAAAGCATTAGGCATTAGATTTCTGCTAAAATAAATGTAAATGGGGATTTAAAAATGTTGTGTCAGTCACACCCTAACATATGCAGACATCAACATAGGATAGACCTTCAGTGACTAGATTTGTTACAGTTTTAACAGTCCATATTCATAACATTTAAAGGCAAAGATTATTACAATAACCCATGACCCTTACTTTGCTGTTTTAACTGAGGGTTAAGAATTAAAAAATTATTATGATTACTAAGTCATTACATAGATGCCTTTATATTACCAATGGCCAAAGTTAATACCTAAAATTACTGAAGCTAGCTAGATTGACCTCACACTTGTTTATGGTTTTTCCAAAGCTAGGCTCATCCTTTTGTATGTGATGGTAACTGCTCCACCCTCCATATGAAAAATCTTGTAACTGACCTTTGTTCTGTACTCTCCTATCCCAGAACCTTGTGACACATCCTGGTTTGGTGCCCACCCCATCCTGTTCAGTGCCTTAATGTTTATTAATGAAGGAACCTATGCCAGCTCCACCCCAATTACTCAATAGCATCCTGATGTTATAAAATATTAGAATTCCTGCAGATCCAGGAGGAAGTTTTGGAGGCCACAAGGCCACAGACTTCCTTTGCTTGTGCAAACAAATGAAACTCTTTCTCTCTTTGAAATCCCAGTGTTTCAGGAACTGAACTTTAGGGTGTAATGGGAAAAGGAACCTGCATTTACTCAGTATCACCGTGATTTGGTTGTCTTAGAAAAGCCTATAAAATTTAGGTACAAGTTCTGGAAGTGAGAGCCAGGTGCAGAAATGAGTTTAAAACTGGCAGCAATGACCAGCCGTTCCTCTCTCCTTCCTCTTCTGCTTCCTTTGTCCCTGCTTTTATTCATTTTGGATCTTTTGGTCAGTGCTCATTAAAATATAGTAAGAAATGTTAATAGACAAACATAGAAGAATAAAAACAGGAGGAGGAAAGGAAGGGAAAAATAAGGAAGAGGACAAAAAAATAGTAATGGGTTAAAGGGGAGGGATGGTTGAGCCATTTTGATAGAATGATGGGAGGAAGGCTTTTTATCTCAATATTTTAAAGGTAAAATAAATTCATAACCTAAGTAAATGTTTTTAAAGAAAGGCTTTCAAAAAAGTTAAAAAATAAAACTTGTTAAAATAAATACTTGATTGTAAAAATTACACAATTCCTTTATATGACATGACAAGGATTTTACCTTAAATTAAAGGAAAATTTTCCAATAAAAGTCTTTAATTTGAGGTAGCAAACAAAGAAAAAAAAAAAACAGGATTTGGATATGGATATCATGACTTATTATCATAGAGGGGAAATTACAAAATAAGAAACAGCATGAGGGTACAGCTTATAATAGAAATCTCTAGAAACACCATCATGCTCTGTGGTAGTTTGACTCATTCCTTTATCCCAGAAAATTATGTTCTTAAAATAATCCATTCCTGTGGGAGTGAACTTATTATGGGTGGGACCTTTTGAATAGATCACTTCAGGTTAAGGGCCTTTGATTGGATTGCTTCCATGGGGCATGAACCAGGGTGGGTTTTGATTCTCTTGCTGAAGTCCTCTATAGACAGGATGGGTTTGGAGAGACAGAGAAAAACAAACCCAGGAGCTCAAAAAGGACCCCCCAGAAGCTGAAAGAAAAGGTCCCACAAGCCAGAAGCTGAAATCAATGGAACACAGAAGCTGAGAGGAGGCCACTGAAGCCAGAAGCTGAAAGCATTGAGGTCTAGAGGAGAGAGGAGAGAGGAGCAAATGCCTCCATGTGCCTGATCTCCTTGGAGAGAAAGTATCCCCTGATTTGGACACTTTCAGGGTCTCAGAACTGTAAGCTTATAAGTTAATAAATCTCCATTGTAAACACAAACCCATTTCTGGTATATTGCCTTGGCAGCCCTTTGCAAACTAAAACATGTTCCAACACAAACTTCGTGAGACCTTTGATCATCTGCAAGTAAAGAAGCAAAATCAGATTTGTTTACATCATTTCCATTGTAACAGAAGTTGCCTTGATGAGAAATTGTCATAGAAATTTTGCCATTTATATTTGGAAATATAGATAACTTGTCTGGCAAGAATATGCATAGTTTTCCAAATTTACATGAATATACAGAGGTTTTTTATTTTTGTTTTTGCTTTTTAAGGCAATGTTTTCCATTTTAATAGAAACTATTTTTAGATTGTGTTGTATGTCCTCAAACACTGATGCAATTTGCTCTGCTTACTTGAGGATAGACTTCCATTTTCTCTAAAATTATATTTTCAGCCAATTTCTATTTCTTTCAAATTGTTTCTCACTTAGTCATCATTAAAACAAATATAATCAAATAAAGAAATTACCACTGACCTCGAGTTTCCTAATATCAAATTAATAAATTAAAGAGGTTATTTAACTTATTTCTTAAAGAAAGACTGCCTGTGAGGTTTACTTTTTCAAGAGCCTGGAAGTTCTAGCAAAGCTTGCATTGATTGTCATTAGCCTTGGCAAATCAAAGCTAAATGAGTAGCCTTGATTAAAATATAATTAAATTCATAGACATTCCAACAATTGTAGGTCACTTTACAATCAAGTTTTATGGAAAGAGGATGAAACATGTCATTGAAAAAAAGAATTTTACTATTGCTTCAAGAGGCCTTCAAGAACAGGAGAATTAAGTGTGTGAGTGTCTGATGGATTCAACATCACAGAATGAACTGGGAAGTAGAGGAGCTAATTCCAGTTCCAGCCCAGCCACTTGGTAACTATGTGACACTGGGTATGTGACTGTGCCTGTGATGGCCTTTTAACATGTCAACCTAGTTATGGACCATAGTTATTCAATCAAACACTAATGTAGGTGCTGCTGTGAAGGGATTTTGCAGAGGAAATTAAAGGCTAATCAGTTGACTTTAAATCTGTCAGAAGGGATTAGATCAGGGCAGGCCTAATAAAATCAGGATAGCCCTTTAAAAGAGGGCTTTAGGTCTTCCGTGAGCTCGGAGATTCCCAACAGCTCCTGCCTCGGCAATTCCCACCTGCTTCCCATAGTGCCTGTGGACAAGAAGTTTCAGCTCAGGCTGTCGGGTGAGAGCCTATTCTGGTCTGGCTGGCTGCCCTAAGAGCTGAGACTTTTTTTTTTTTTTAAGATTTATTTACTAGTTTACTTTTTATCCATTTTAACTCCCCCTCCCCCTGTTTTTGCTGTTTTGTGTCCATTCACTGGGGAATTCTCTGTGTTTGTTTCCTGCCCTCTCTTCTCATCCTTCTCCTCCAGTCTTCACTGGGATTCAATCCTGGGAACCTCTGATGTGGGAGAGAGGCGTTCTGCCACCTGCGCCACCTCAATTCCTGGTGCAGAGATTTTCTTAACTAGCCCCCATAATCGCATATGCCAGTTTCTTGTTATCTGTCTGTCTATCCAATTCACTGGTATTAGTTGTGCTTCTCTGGTTTAACCCTAAATGATATAGTGCCTTTCTAGTCTAAGTATTTTTCTTTTGTGAAAGTAAAAATTTGTGTAGTTGTAGTTTTAGCTACCTTCCAGCCCTGAATGCCTACGAATCTGATTTTAGCATTTCCCTATACATGGGACAGTTTTGGGGCACGTAGACTTATCTATTTGTTCACTACCATATCTTCAGTTATAGAACAGTGAGTGTCTAACATATTGAGTTAAAGAACAAGTAGATGACCGGACTCAGAATGTGACTCTGACTCTGAATGTGAGGTGCCTCTCACTGTCAGTGAGGTTTTGAGTTTTCCTATCAGGCCTTTGCAGAAGATTTAATGATTAGGAAATAGTCTTCTTTGCAGGTTTTTGTGTTTTTTCCCTAGGTTTAAAAACTTTAAGCTGTCAATTTTGTAAAGGCAAACTTCAACCACAAAATAAAACAAAAACAGAGCGAAAAACAAACAAAACACAATGAAAATCTCTGGCAGAATGGAGGTGGTATGCCAATTTCAGATTTTATTATACACTTTACCAAAACCAACTTTACATATCATGAGCACCTTCTGCTAAGTCCATTTTTAATGGTGGAATTCCAGTCTTGCTAGAATGAATGATAATACCTATTTGTTTAATGTATTATGCAGAAGAGGACACCCCCAAAGGGGAATTATATTTACAGGCAATTTCAGAAGCAGAATTAACAAGTACCTTCAGTTATGTAAAACATTCACTTTTTCTTTACAGACAAGGGTGTTCTAGCTCATGTTGAAGAACATGGACACTGAAAGTTAGATGCTTTTTGAAGTGTAAAATTTTTTTCCTGATGATTTTACTGATGTTCTTAAATTTATAGTTAGATTCCATTACTTTCATTTGCTTCCATTGGATGATGGGAATGAAAATCAACATTCTCTTCTGGTAGTAAAACCAGGGTCATCTAGTCCTTATATTTTCTTATATGATTTAGCACAAATGAAAAAATGATACTTATCTATGCTCCCTGGAGCTAGCTCTAAGTTTAGAGAAATGAATATGCCCATAGGTGTATCAAATCTGCTATGGGAAGTGAAAGAGTAGTCTTATAGTCCAAGTCAGATCTGAAAAAAATGTTTAAGGATTTTACTTTAAAGGTGGGCTTGAGTCTTTTAGAATCATTATGTATTATTATTTTTTTAAGAGATTTATTATTTATTTATTTATTTCTCCCCACCCCCTCTCATTGTTTGCACTTGCTGTGTCTGTTTGTCTTCCTTGTTTCTTTAGGAGACAACGGGAATTGAACCCAAGACCTCCGATATGGGAGGGAGGTGCCTAATTGCTTAAGCCACCTCCGTTCCCTGTTTTGTTGTGTCTCTCATTATGTTTTTCTTCTTGTGTCTCTTGTTGCGTCATCTTGTTGTAACTGCCTGCCCGTTGCGTCAGCTCACTGTCTTTTTTAGGAGGCACCAGGAACCAAACCACAGATCTCCCATATGGTAGGCAGGAGCTCAATTGCTTGAGCCACATCTACTTCCTGAATCACTATGTATTTTGAAGTCTGAGGAAGGGACTAACCTCTTCCTTTAAATTAAAGGAAACATTTTCTGGCAAAAGAGGCCTCTATGCCCAGGGCTGATGCCAGGTGGGTTATCTATGTGCTGGGTGTCTGTTCCTACAGGGGTAGAGGTATTCACGGGTAGCCACTTGCCCTTCTGCCCCAGCCCTACAGAGCACTTGTCTCTGAATCATGACCCAGTGCAGAGAAGCAACTGAGACCATCCGTACTCTGGGTCCCTTTCCTGTTTCCTGTAAAATGGTAGTATTTGAGCTGTTTCATCATTCTCCCATTTTATTCTTGTCAGAGGGAGGGAGAATTGCACATATATGTGAGGTTAAAAAGGATCAAAGTTTAGGTAAAATGTCTCTGACAAACTCTATATGTCTTTGATAAAATCCAACTGAGAGAAAAATGGTAATAGACTAATAACTCTAATGCAATTACAATATCAAGTGATAAAACCCAATTTATGTCTCATATCTGAATTCTGGTTAGTATAAAATAAAGACTCTAATTTAACATTATTCAGGTACTTTGTTTTCTAAACATTTACATTCCAATTCTTTGATAAAAATCTATGTTTTCAGTCTCTGGATATCCATTTTGCAGATGTGTCATTCATGCTTTTATGTATGCAGAGAAAAAAACATAGGAATAAAATTAGTAAAATTTATTTATTGTGGTCACATATCAGGGGCCAGTGAAGTTTGGGTAGAACACTGGTGCAAGCAGATGTGAGAGTTCTGAATGAGAGGAACAAACAGCGAAATACTTTCCTATACAACTTAGCAAGCACTTTGTGAGATGTATTTTTTTTAAAAGAAATATTGTCTGTCTTTCTACAGCAGTGTCATTTTTTATAATTTTTCTGATTTTGGAAACCAATACTTATATATTATGGAAAAATTGGAAGATATGGAAGAGAAAACAAACAAACAAAAATGTTACTTTTATTACTTAGCTCTGAGCATTTGTTGCTATTATTATTTTGGCATATCTTTTTTCATGTCATATATTCAGTATTTTATTGAACAGATATTAATAAGCCCTTACTTTGTACCATAGACACAGGTCTGAAAAAGTAGACAAGGGCCCTGCTTTCATACTGTTTTGTCAAACAAGTTTTGTATCCTGTTGTTTTTTTTTCATATCACATTATGCCACAAACCTTCATTCTGCAATTTTTCTCTGAAACATAAATTTTAATGGCTGCAAAATATACCATCATATGGATGCAACAAGAATTGTTTAACCAATGCCCACTCTTGGCAGTTAGATTATTTCAAAGTTTTTATTATGAATAAAGACAATTTAATTAATCTTGTTAGCTAAATTACTGTGTGTTGAAATCTTAAGAGTAGTACTTGATGCATATTCGCTCTCAATTCACCTTAGCTATTGTATCTATTCTGACTCTAAGCATATTTTAAATTTTACAATTAGATTTATGAAAAATGTAATTTGTTAATTTTTATTTTATTCTGAAATGATATATCTGAAATACCATGATTTTTTCATCTTTATGATCATAAGAGGTTATAGAGAAGAAAAAAGCAAATAAAGCAAATTATTCCCCCCTCCCCCCATTTAATGAAATGCGGCATTTCAGAATTTTAATCATTAGCAGGTGCTTTGACTCTTTGACTTGAATTGAAAGTTGACAAAAGCAAATCTTTGTAACTTGGGATTTTCCTCTATAGCTACTCAAAGCATCCTAATTCATGTACTACATTGTGAGCTCTGAGATGATGTGCTAGTTTGAGTCTTTTGTGGACTCCAGAAAATCCTGTTCTTAATGCAAACCCATTCCTGTGCCTGTAAACCCTTTGTAGATGGGGCCTTTTGATTAGATACAGTTGAGGGATCTTTTGATTACATCACTCTTGATTAGATCGCTATAGCTATGGGCCTTTGATTAGACTGTGGGAACCAGGATGGGTCTTTATCCTTTTAATGGAGACCTTTATAAATGGAGGACTAAAAAGCCTCAGACACAGAAAGAAGGCCACAGAGACAGAGAGAAACCCCAAGAGGCTGAAAGAGAGGTCCTGGAGGCTGGAGGCTGGAACAAGGCCCCTGAGAGGCTGAGAGAGACAGCCCACAGAGAGAAGAAGCTGAAAGCACTGGGGCCCAGAGGAGAGGGGAGAGATAAGCAGACTCTGCCATGTGTCTGATCACCCACAGATGGGCTTGGGGAGAAAGTGAGCCTGGAGGAGAAGGCAGACGCTGTAGAGCCGTCATTGTGCCTTGCCACATGGCTGGAGTCCAGAAAGTCCAGTAGCCGACCTTCAGAGAGACAGCTTTGCCTGTTGCCTTGAGTTGGACACTTTCATGGCCTCAGAACTGTAGGGTTTTAACCTACTATATCCCTATTGTAAAAGCCAACCTGTTTCTCGTATATTGCTCCCAGTACCTTTTAGCAATCTAAAATGGTGTTCACTGTGACCTTCCTGAAGCCTTCAAGTTAACCTGACAACTATTGTTAAGACAGGAAACAATGTATTAGAATCTGTCTCCCTCTTGGTTAACATGGGCCATGGGCAATCTTAAAAACCATTAAGTAATATTAAACTATGCCTTCAAGCTTTGAAACTATGGTGCCAGGATCCTTCAAAAGAGCATTAGCTCATTGAGGCTAAAGAACATCTTCCAAATCAATTGCTTACAATTAGTTTGGCATACCTAACAGTCTTAGCAGCCCAACTTAAGAGAGGAGGCAGCCATGATGATCCTAACTTGTTTACTAATATTTACATACATTATCTAAAGCTGATCACAGACCACATATTGTAATCACTATTCCAAAAGATTGTTCCGTTTTGCCATATTCAATTGCTGTGAGATCAAAGCAATTGAGTCATCATTTCAAACTTCGTGAAAGAGAGGAAAATATCAAGAAAAAGAGGATAGATGCCCTCCCTCCCAAACTATTCATCAAATCCATGGCTATCTTGATGAACTTCATTGACAAAATCCAGAATCCTCAATTTCCTGATTTGAGGAATCCATTTTCAAGACGACTTTCATGAAGAACTTTAAGACTTTTCTTTCTCATTACCCATGATCACCAGCCCTTCAGTGGGAGTCTCCTTCCGCTTTATTGCACAGTGCTGGTTATGACTGAAGAGTCAGTGTGTAGGTTTCTGGAGTTAGCTCCCTTAAGGAACTTCTTAGAAAGCCAGGGTTGAGCCTCTGTTCATACTTGGGCTTCAGGTCCTAAGGGCCATGCCCATGCTGTTCAGGGCAACTGGGGCTACAGTGGTGGTAGCAAACTCTGCTGTTTTATTTTTTAGTTCTTTGAATAATAGTGTATTGAATATTCTTTTATCATTGATTGTTTATGTGCTTTGGAATGGCATGAAAATTACCTGTTCTTTAGAAGACTGTAATCACTCATCAGTAAATTTTTAGACCTGGAACCTTTCTGAATCAGATTTTGAAGAAGTGTGTTCAGATATTTCCCTTTATCCTCAGTTACTTTGGTAGTTTCTCCAAAATAACCTATTTCATTAAGTCTCCAGTATATCAAAGTAAAATTGTCTATACTATTGTCTTGAGATTTATTCTCTGTGCTTCACATTTTAGATGTTAATTGAATGTTTGATATTCTCTAAAATTAGATTTTTTTCAGTTATTTTTGTTTCAATCTTAATGATTGTTTATTTTGCAAAGAACTACCACTTAGTTCAATAATGATTTTTTTGTTGTTTGTTTTCTAAGTGTTGGATTTTCTTTTTAATTTTGTCATTTCTGTATTCAGATATCTAGTTATATTTTGTTATTTAAAGTGGTTTCTTGAGTTAAGTACAGAATTGCTTTATTTTCATTCTTTTTAATACTAAAAACATTTAATGCTATGCATTTCCCTCTGAATATTTCTTTGGTTGCATATTGTTAAATTTGATGTATTCTGTTTTAGTTTGATAAAGCCTGCTAGGAACAATATACCAGAAATGGGTTAGCTTTTACAATGGGAATTTATTAGGTTAAACGCTTACAGTTATAAGGCCAAATCAAGGAATTATCAGAGATACTGTCTCACTGAAGGTTGGCTGCTGGTTATCCTGGACCCGCCATGTGGCAAATTACAATGATGGCTCTGCTGGTCCCTGCCTTTTCCAGCTCACTTGATCCCCAAGCTCAGCTTTGGACAATTAAGCACATGGGTTTTCTCTTCCTTCTCCTCTGGGCCTTCTCTCCCTCAGCCTCTTGGAGGCCTCTTTCCCTGAGTCTGTGTTCCGCGGATTCCAGTCTCTGGTCTCTGGGACCTCTTTCTTAGTGTCTTGGGGTATTCTTGGCTCTGCAGCTTTTTCTCTGTGTCTGTGGCTTTTTATTCCTCCATTTATAATGGACTTCAGTGAGAAGATTAATACCCACCCTAGATCCCACAATCTAATCAAAGGCCCTTAACAGAACCTAATCAAAAGTCCCCATCTACAAATGGGTTTACAGGCACAGAAATAGTTTTGCTTTAAGAACAGGATTTTCTGGCATTCTCGAAAGATTCAAACCAGCACATATTCTGAGTTCCTCCTTAAGACAAAAATAATGAAAGAGAATATTATTTTAATTAATAAATGGTTTGGGGTATTTTGTTTATTTTTCTTTATCAATTTTGTGTTTTATTATATTTTATTCAGAGTATATATCTGTATAATTTCAGCATTTTAGTATTTTTTTGGGGAAACTTTCTTTATAGTTTTAGTCTATGGTTAAGGATAATAAATCCTGTGTAAAATATTTAAAAATAATGTGTAGCATGTGTATTTAGACTACAAATTTTAATACATATTTATTAATCAATGATACGAAATCTTAATAAGTTTTTTACATCCAATATAAATCTACAGATGATTAGCTAGGCTTAAATTTTATATCCTGATACTAAATATTTGCACATATGCAAATTTCTAAATAGGATCTGTTAATGAGAAAAGTAACTTATTTGGGAACTTAAAGGTTAAAGTTTTTTGTTTTTTTAATATAACTAGGAAATAGCAAACTTCTGAACAAGTTCACAAAATAATCTCACTTAACCTCAATTAAAAATAATGTTTAATTTCAAACATTAAATTGTATTTTAGGATTTGTTTTTACTTTTTAACTCACCATCTGTTAAATCAATAAATGCTAAGGTTTAAATTTTGTTTATTATATAGTAATTTCTAAATCAACTTTCCTTGACATTGTGCTTTTTCCATCTGGCAATATGACCCTTAAAATTTATTTTTATATTCTACATATATATACACATTTATACTCGCATAAAGATTTCTTTTTCTCTCAGAACACATGTACAAAAATAATTTAGCATTATAATTATTTACACATAAAAACAAGTGAGACTTAAAGAAAGAAAAGAGAAAATAAAATTAGATAAAGCCTATATCAAAATGCAGCATGTGCTCTGAGTTAGACTGCTTAAGTAAAATCAGAGTTCCAAAAGTAAATATTTGTATTTCCTCGTCTATAAACTAATATAAAAGTATTCTTAATATATAGAGTGTTGTTAAGGTGAAATGACAAAATAACTGTCTAACTGCTTAGAATATGGCATAGCACAAAACATGTTTATATTTTTGCTATTAATATTGATCTGATCATGCAAAGATTGATCACAATTCTTTCACCTAAGGCAGAGAAATGCTTTAACTTTTTTTGAAATAAATTTAATTATATCACTTTACATCTTTGCTTATTTCATATCATTACCTAATATATTAAATTTTAATACATGATACACAATGGACAGTTTGAAATTTTATTTTTTGCAATGATTCTAAACATTTTTATTTTTGAATATCCTCCAATTAGTTTGCCACTCTGTTGTTTATATGTTTATCATTTTGTTTTTTAAAATTATGCAAGATATACAGACTGTGAGATTTATTTGGTCTAATAGAAATTTCTAATATTGATAGCTAACATGTAATAAGCATTGACTATATCCCAGGCAGCATTCTAAGTATGTTCAGAGGGTGACTTAGTCCTCACAACTCCATGAGGAATATTACCCAAGTCACACAGATGGTACTGGCAGGGCCAGGACTTAAGCCCAGATCATGTGGCTCTTGCACCCATGCTCTTCATTACTGTAGCACAGCTGGACCACCAGGTGATCTGCTTTAGTATGGATTTAAACACCTGGTAGGACCTGCTCCTTGAATGTTGACCTCTAGGCCTTTTAACAATGTTTCTGCTACTCCAAAGTGACAGGTCCACACTCCTGGGGCCAACCAGAACAATTCTAGCCTCTGAAACAACATTGGGGATTGTCACTAAAGAAGACACACAAGAAGAGAGAGAGAACGCTGTCATGTTTGATCCTGAGAGCCGGGGACAGATGAGCCATCTGCTTGATAGTTTGAAGCTGAAGAGAACAGAACAGCTGAGCAGCTGAGAAGGTCCAGAAAGAAACAAGCCCTATACCAGAGACTGATAAAGGGAGCCCTGAGAGACCAGGCAGTGATTGCTTTCTATCTTGCTTCAACACGTGGCAGCTGACTTTGGTGAGAAAGTACCTCTTATGGTACCTTGAGTTGGACTTTCCACAGCCTTGGGACTGTAAGCTTTTACCACAAATAAATACCCTTTATAAAAACCAACATATGTCCGGTACTTTGCATCAGCACCCCTTTGGCAGACTAATACAGAATTTGGTACCAGGAGTGGAGTACTGTCTGTTGCAATTACCAAAAATGCTGGAACAGTTTTACAAATGGGTAAGGCATATTTTTTGGAGAAAGTGTGAGATGTTTGATGGAAAAGGCC
Source organism: Cabassous unicinctus (assembly GCA_029593785.1). Lineage (NCBI taxonomy): Eukaryota > Metazoa > Chordata > Mammalia > Cingulata > Chlamyphoridae > Cabassous > Cabassous unicinctus. The sequence continues at coordinate 11,965 of JAQZBX010001247.1, read as the reverse complement.
TAGATTGCTTTGAAGAGACTGTTGGTAGGAATATAGAGCTAAAATTATTTGTGATAAGGCCTTAGAAGGAAATGATGAAACTATTATTGGAAACTGGAGAAAAGATTATCCATGTTTTAAAGTTGCAGAGAACTTAGCAAGATTGACTCCTAATGTTATATGGAAAGCAGAATTTGAAAATGGTGAGCCTGGTCATTTAACTGAAGAGCTTTCCAAAGTAAACTAGGAGAATGCAGCTTTGCTTCTCCTTGCAGCTAATAGCAAAATGCTAGACAAAAGAGATAAGCTGATAACTGAATTGTTGGGCACAAAGAAAACAGACACTGATTCTGAAAATACCAACCCTCTGGAAATCAAGCCCCCAGACGATAGTGCCCCATTTGAGGAATTAACTAAACTTGGAACTTGTAAGCCAGGATTGAAAACCCAATTATCCAGAGAGACTTGTGGAAAGTGTTACGATGTGATGGCTTGGACCCATGCTTCCTATATGCTAAATCAACATGCTTTTTGTGAGATCTATATGAACAAAACCACTGTCAGCCTGGACTAAAAGGGACATGGAGGGGAGAGATGGAAGGGAAAATGGCTTAAAGAGGAAAACCATGGAAGCTAAGGTCTGGAATTAAGATATCTCCTTGGGCCCAAGAGAGGGACTCCACACATGTGTATGAAGAGGGTGAGTTTGGCCCAGAATTTGAAGAGGGTAGATGTTCCATCCTGCTGTTCAGGGAGAGTTTTGCCATCCCAGGCTACAGGGAGGGTGGAACACATTTCCCAAGGGGTTGGGGAGAGTGAAGTCTCCACTTCAGTGCTCTGAGAGGGGTGGGCCTGTTCCCCATGGATTGGGGAGGGTGAGGTTGTCACCCCAGTGCTCTGAGAGGGGTGGAATTGTTCCCCATAGGTTGGGGAGAGTGAGGTCAACACCCCATTGCTCTGAGAAGGGTGAGCCTGTTCTCCATAGATTAGGGAAGGCCAAGTTATCACTGCACCGTTATGAGGAGGTTGAGTCTGTATGCCAGAGATTAGGGAGACTGTTGCTGCCACATCACTGTACTAAGGGGGTTAAACTGTAACCCAGTGATTGGGGAAATTGTGGCCATCACCTCAATGTTCTTGGAAGGTGAGGTCTGGAGCTTGGTCATCATCCAGATGCTTGATGAGTATAAAACCAAAAAAATGGCCATTGGGCAAGCCTGTGGAAAGGATGGGTCCCCCATGAGGTCCCAAGGAGAAGAAACTATCATCTTAAGAAAGACTCTCAGGATTTGAAATCTAATGGAGTATGCCCTGCAGGTTTTCAGAACTGTTGGGGACCAGTGACACATATTTCCCTCCCCAATTCCCCTTATGCAAATGCAAATATTTATCCTATGTCTGTCTCTCTGTATATTGGAAGCAGATAACTTGTTTTTTAAGTTTCACAGTTCTACAGCCAGAAGGAACTTTGTCCTAAGCAAACTGTATTTCTATAACTGTGACATGATTTTGTACTTAGTATTGCTAACTGAAAGGATTTAAGGATTTTTGGAATATTGTAATGTATTTTTGTGATTCATAGGGTGGAGTGTGGCAGTTTGAGATTATTTATGAATCCCAAAAAGAAAAATATTATGTTTGTAAACTGATCTATTCCTCTGGGTGTGATAACCTTTGATTTCATTAGATTCAGCTGAGAAGTCTTTGATTAAATTACCTTTAAGATTAGGGCTTTGATTCGATCACATCAGTAAGGCAAGACTCAGTTTGAGTCCCTGCCCCATTGGTGGGCCAATATAAACAGGCACTCAATCAAGATGACACACAAGAAGAGAAAGCAAGTTCTGTCATGTTTGATCCTGGGGCTCGGGGGGTAAACGAGCCATTCACCTGATAGTTTGCAGCTGAAGAGATCAGAGCAGCTGAGCAGCTGAGAGAACCCAGAAAGAACTGAGTCCTATGCCAGAGACTGATACGTGAAGTCCTGAGAGACCAGGCAGAGGTCGCCTGCCATCTTGCTTCAACATGTGGCAGCTGGCATTGGTGAGAAAGTGCCTCTTATGGTACCTTAATTTGGACTTTTCATGGCATTAGGGCTGTAAGCTTTTACCCCAAATAAATATTCTTTATGAAAATCAACAGATTTCCAGTACTTTGCATCAGCACTCTTTTGCAGAATAATACAAGGATAAAAAAAAAAAAGACACCCAGACTCAAGCTCTTAGTATTTTGATTCATTAAGTTCCCCTCTATAAATTCTTGGTGGACCATGGTTCATAGGGCTACTTAACACTCTACAAGTTAGAGTTTGTCCTTAAAGGTGAACACAAATTTCCAATAAATTCTATGTGAGATATAAATATAAATTTTACCAAAAAAATTTGCAAAACAGCATGTTTAGTAAGTCATTATTGTACTTGTTTTTGTGGACAGACTCAAGCATGTATATTTTTACACTATTTCATGTATAAGTTCATCTTTAAGTTTTGTCATCTTGATAGAGATTAGAAAATATTGACACGAATTTTTTAATGTAGATTTGAGAATATTTGGAACCTCTTTAACCCCTTAAGTTTGCAATAAAGTTATGTGAAGTGAATGCATAAAACAAGTGCTTATTTCCATTCTTCTAGCTTTTTAGAGTTTATGTGATCTTCACTTGGTCCTTGAATATAGATTCTAGCTTTTTTAGCATCTGTTTTATCTTCTCTCAGTCCCCAGATATAGATAAACTTGATCTGAGATAATCAATTTATATTATGGACACATTATAAAATTTAGGAATTAATTAGCCCTCTGGATTATGGAGATGACCAAAATGCTATTGAGGAGTATTGGTTTGTGCAACCTGTTTCTTCTTTGGTTTTCAGGGTTGATTGATCTATTTGGTTAGGCTAGACTCTCATTCTATTGAAGTCCTTTCCTTATCTCCCTGCTCAGTGGAAGAGGAGAGCTCCAAAGTAGATGAGGATCTTCACTTCACCGGTAGGAGTGAAGTCCAAATAAGCAACAACACATAAATACAGAATAATTGCTGATCAGTCTTTGTAACAAATTGAAAGGGTGAAAATGTCTGCATATGATTCAATCCTGGTTTACAATAAAGGCTGCTCAAAGGTGAAAGATTTGTGAAGGACTGCTTTAAAACAAAAAAGAATTCCAACTAATTCTTAACTTTCTTGACAAGCTCTTAATATAGCAGTTATCTTTAGAATTTGAGCCTAAAGTCTGGGTATCAATTACTAACAAATAAGAGACCTTAGGGCTTCTCAATGACAGTGATTATAAGGGAAGGCTTCTGGAACATTCTTTCTACCCAACTTTGAAAGGATCAATTTGTTTCCTTTTTGTATGTTCATTTATTCCCAATCAAAATGCTGATAAGTAGTTTCTTTTCAGTTAAATTCCTGCAACTTCACTGAACTTTGTAATTCCATGTTCTCTTGCCAAAATTTAACCCCCTCAATATGACCATCCAAGTTATATAATTATACCAGTTAGCTGAGTTTTCTGCTTTCTTCTGAAGCAAGGGAAATGCACTGAAGCATGTGCTCTATCAGATCTGGCATGAGGAGTCTGTCTTGAGAAACAAAGAAATTGACCACTATCTTTATCATCTCTTCTATGATTGGCTAAATTTGTTTTCACTAAGTATGCTAATATGATATATTTATGTCAATTGTGAATCAAAACTTTTAGAAATGGAAAAAGAAGAAGGACAGACTCCTGACTCAGTTCAGGAAGTTTATAGCTTTCTATAAGACACTCAATATATTATTTCCCCCCATAAATCCAAAGGACTTTTTTGAAAATAGGTTACTGTGTAGGAATTTCAATCTTTTATATGGTCACCTTTTCTTAGCCAAATTAGTAGGGTTTTTAAAAAATACCTTGGGAGAAAAAAAAATTGTACTAATATTACAACATTTATTGAGTTTTATATGTGCCAAAGACACATACAAACTTCATAAACATAATCTACTTTATGTTTCCCAACAGCTCTGTGTGGTAGGTACTATTATTATTGACAAGATTATAAAATGGAAGCTAAGTGAGGTTAAGCGACTGGCTCAGAGCTTTCACAGCTATTAAAGGAACAGAAACCATAGGCATGACTCCAGAACTCAGCAGCATCATAGAGCAGTAGTTAGGGCTTGGGGCTGTGGAGTCAGGGTGTCTGGATTTGCATTCTAGCTGCAACTTCTTAGAGGTGTGACTTTGGGCACGTTGATTACCACATAGGTATAAAAGGGATAATAATACCACCTTACCTTATAGGGCTGTTGAGAGGATTAAGTGAGAGAATTCATGTTAAGTGCTTTGAACAGTGCCTACAGCCTGGTAAGCACTCCTAAACATTAGCTATATCTATACCATGCTTCTGTAGTACAGGGCTCATGAAAGTTTCATTCTTACAATAATGTTCAAAATTTCACATAATAATGGCCTTTGAGTGAGAATCAACAATTACCCTCATGCTTAGGAATGGTCAAATATTTTCATAATAGGAAAGTTTATGCTTATTATAATTCTACTATATTGTCCTAACATTCTCTTATAATAATCACTAGCTATTCACTAAAATTAATTATAGAAGAAATGACAAAAGATTAGAAATACACCGAAGCTTCATGTAAGGTCTAATTGTATCTCTTTTATTTTTCCCTCCCACCCTCCCATGATCCAAGGAGCCCTCTTGTTTTAGACTGCCAGGGTATTGAGAAAAAATGTAAAAGGGCCACAGTTGGGGACTCTTCCTACAAGGATACACCTCAGCACACCAAATGTTGCACATGCATCTTTTACATACTAATCCTTAAACTGTTTATCTGGCACATCGACAGGCAGCTGGTGGAACAAATAGGAAATCCTGGGAAGCACATTCATTTTTAAAGTGTTAATGTGCCCAATCCAAGAGATAGTAATGTGCTTCCATCCGTTAAGATCCCCTTTAATGTTTTGGATTGGAGGGCCATAATTTAAATGGAATGCATTATCCAACCTGGAAGGTATTCCACATCCTAAATATTTAATTGATTTCTCCATCAGGGGAAGATGAGACTACACAATAAGCAGATCCTATCTATATCTAAGTGTCCGATTAATAGTGTCTCTAATTTAGGGTAATTTAGGAGTTTACATCTTATAAAATGGCTATTTCTTCCACATTCCTCCCAAAGTACCAAGAGGATTGCATCTGGATTAATTGCAAACAGCAGACAATCCTCTGTGTATAATGAAAACCCAGAGTCAGCATCATCCAGCCATGCACCTATAATTTGAGATCTCATCTGAATATTTTTCACCAGGGGCTTCACATCCAATGTAAATTGAAGTGGCAAAGGAGGAGGAAAGTTGTAATTGTTGAATCTTCCTATTAAAAAAGTTTAACAAGTCAAGTTCATTCCTGCTGATTTTTACTTAGTTGGGTCTTAGCTAACTGAGTGAGGAAGATAAATCAAGCTACTTGCAGATTTTCCTAATGGTGCAAAGTTTGGCACCCTGAGGACTGTGGAAATGTCTATTACTACACTTGTAAAGAAGAGAAGTGGAACATGACTGTGGGTGGCTGGATCTATATGAGTGATTTATTACTCCTGAATCCACTTAGTCATTTCCGGATAAGCACTTAAGTGCCAAAAGTTTATGGTCATTTTCAGTTTAAGGGAAGAACAGGGCACATCTTAACATACAAAACATATATTATTTGGGAAAATCTGTTTTTTCTGAGTTTACTAACAAGTTGCAAAATTTTGAGTTTATAAATTTAAAAGTAGCATTGAACTTTACTTAAACATGTCTACCACTAATTCTATAAAGTCCTTTCAATTCCACTTTTAAATAAATAAATAAATAAATAAATAAATAAATAAATGGATGTTTTACTGTCAAACTTTATTTTGGAATCTGAGGTCTAATAATAAATAAATTTTAAAAATAGCAGCATAGCAGGCACATATTTTTAAATTGTAAATTAACCTTTTCTGTGGTGGTTTGCCTCTGTATTCTTGAAGAGCTACTTTATGGATAATTTTCGTTCATATACAAATTAGAATTAGTTTTCTGGAGAAATATAATCAACATACCTCCTCTTTTCCACACACAAAAAAGAAAATACATTTGTAGACATATTCTGGAAATTTAAATCCCTCAATGCTCTTTTGATCAAGTCCAAGGAGATTTGAAGACTGACATTTTGTACTTTGCTATTCCCGAGAGTCATATGTAGGTTCATCTTTATTGAGGTTTGTTCCTGTCCCTGCTGAATTAATATGCATTTTTGCTAACTAATCTTGAAACAACAGGAATAAAGTTTATCTAGGTCTTTTATACCTCAGAGAGCAAAACAAATACTACAAATCTTTAGAGAGAAAGAATATACAAAAGGGCTTGAGGTGAATATTTCAAAGCAAATACTCTTTAAATGATGTGCAAATTACTTCAGCTCTTGAGCATGATTTATAAAAGGGGATTAGTCCACTGAAATAAGAACCAAGTTTAAACTGTTGAATTTCAAAGTCAAAGATGAGAAGTCGTTACACGAAAAGGAAGGAGAAAGGCGATAATAATTTAGAGGAGGGATTTCTGATTTAGTCTGTCCCCTTAACTCACTCACATTCAATTGTCACCAATTGTTTTTCTTAACTGCAGTAGAATATTGCATTTCTCCTCTAATTTTCTATAAAATTAAGAGCATAATAGTAACAAAATGATGCTGAAATTTATATTTTAGCATAAGGTCTCTACTTGTCATGTGAAAAATAATCATAAACTGGGTAAAATGATTAAAACTACTCAAGCTGGAAAGGATAACTTTTAAAAATTTTGAGTCAGAGAACATTCTTTTCCAATTCACAAGTCACATCTATAACACAACATAGTACATTCTAATATTCCAACATGCTCTTCAAGTAATAGTTGAAAGCTTCTCATAAGACTTATGAAAATGATTGCTTTTATGTAATTGTAAAGATTATTAAGTGAGCTCACTTCTTATGATTCCATAATGACCTGCTGTTCTGGAAGGTAAAGGAAATTTTAATGATACCATTCACATGTGATTAATATCTAACACTTCCTGACTAAAATTCTGGATTTTATTCAATACAGATGAGTTAAATGAAAATTCTATGGGTTCTCAGCCAAACCCTTCTATGGAAATCAGTTATGCTCAATTAAAAAATAAGTCATGGAACCTCAATAACAAACCCAGGTACTGACTAGGAAAAAATGTGATTAATTATTCTTATATAAGCTGTCTTGGAATAATAAAGTTAAATACGTGAAGTGAATCCAGGCACCACTAAAATTTTGAGGAAATGCTTTCAATATGCCTCATTACTATCTAATACACTTTTAAAAGAATAGACTTTTAAAAGCCACACATTGGCAAATGTGTGGGCAAGATTATTACTGAGAAAAGGATTATCATTTGCCCACTTCAGTTTCTATTTCCTAGAAGAGGTAAAGGTGGATGTGAGAAGCTAATGTTTAATTTTGGGCAACAGTCATTTTCAGTTCTTCCCAGTGAGCAAAATCTCTGACTACTAGAAGGGTTAAATAGACTATTTGAATCTATTCTCTAATTTTTTATATCTAAATTGCAAGCCTACTTTTGTTTTCTTTGAAATTTTTCAAAACAACTTTACTAAAGTGCAGCTTCATAGACCTTGATTGTTTTGGCAGGCACAAAAGATTAGCTTACTCTATGAGTAAAACAGCTAAGGTGGGGCTCATGCAGAATTATGACATAGAACCTATGGGAAATGAATTCAACATAAAAAATAAAGACACATAAGCAATCAAATACTATTATTTTTGTATTTGGAGAAGGAAAGTAACAAAAAGAAGGCTACATAGTAAATTATATGTTCTCAGAAGAAGAGTCTAATGGAATATAGAAGATAAAAGATAAATAGCCTTCGAGATGGATTTTGCACCTGGAGATATCCAGGGAATTCATGGATTATTTCTAGGGAATTTCTTTGAGCTTTGGTTTCTTGTTAGTTTGTTTTGGTAAAGGTAGTTTATTATTATTGTTTTTGTTTGGTTAGCACTGTTGACTTTTTGATGTGGTTAGTTCAGAGTTCATGACTTGGGTGGGGCACAGGCAAAAGTTACATAGAAAGTTTAAGTCTTGGTTCTGTCTCAGTTAGTCTGCAATCACATGTTGGAAGGGATTGATGAGATTAAATAAACATTCACCAATCTAAATCATGCCTTATTGTGGCCTGAGGAGAGAAACTGATAAAATAACCCTCTTTTTCATACAAATACACACTAGCTAGCTCTACCTAAGTAGGATTTGTCAACAGCACAAAGCTACTCTGGCTCTGGCCTTACAAAAACCTTTTAGTGAAATTGCTTTTAACATCTACTAGAGTGCTTCTCAAACTTTAATGCGCACATGAATCACCTGTTAAAATGTAGATTCGGGTCAGTAGGTTTTGGGTGGAACTAAAGATTCTGTATTTCCTACAGGTGATGTTGATGCTGCTGGTCCATGGACCACACCTTCTAGGAGCAAGAATCTAGTAGGATCTTGAAAGATTGATATATAGAATGGAATTCTGACGCGGGAGTTAAGTTCCACTATGGACTATTAGATACAGTCATTGTCATACTTAATCACACGGAAAACACTCCATTTGTCATTTGTTTGCCTTTGAATAACATAGGAAATCATGAAATGGACTGATATTAATCACTATGTGAGATAATTGAGGATTCAGAATGTAATGAAGTGGACTAGGAGAATACTTCTGATCAGAATACCTAATACTTCCCGCCTTTGGAATATTTACATTGTTCAAAGATTAACTGCAATTTTAAAAGTAACATCCTTCCAGAAGAAAATCCACAGGATAGAATCACTACCATTTCAATACACAGCATACTAGGTTGAATTTGAAATGTATGCCATTATTATAAGTTTCAGAAGAAATGATTATGAAACTGGGAGTCGGAAACCTGATTTTCTAACTCTACCTTTTTCATGATTTGCTATGTATACAAACAAAAGAAAACACTTGAATTCTCACTACTTTCATTTCTCACACTTTTAAAATAGAGATTCTAACTTTCCTTTTTTGATTCAGAAAAGTATTATGAGATGGTACAGGGTGCATTTTAGGATGCTAATATTGGCATGACTTTTTTTTTTACACTTAATTTCATTTATTATTCCCCTCTTACTGGGTGTTTAAGCTGTTTCCTTTGTTATTTTATCTTAAATAACATTGAACTTAATTTTATTTACATTAAGATATTTCTCTTGGTGAAGATTCATAGGGATGGAATTACTGAGGGCAAAATGTATTTGATATAAGGTTTAAATCACTTTCCAGAAATGTACCTGCTTACTCTCCTACCAGCCATGTCTGACATGTCATAGCCACTTTGCTGATATTATTTTCTTTTAAAAACTCCTCACTAATTTGATAGTAAATCCAATGTTCCATTTCCTTTTTTATTTACCATGAGGCTGAATATTTTTCAATGCTTAGGATCTATTTTTCTTTCCATTGTTTAAGTGAATGATTCATTCATTTCCTTTTCACTACTGAAATCCCAATGTCTTGAGATTTATAAAAAGATCTCTACTTATTAACATGCTCTCCTCCTGAATTTATTGCTTTAATATTAGGGGTACATTTCACATTAATGACAGCAATAGCTCTTCTTTCAAAGGTGATTCAATTTGCTAGCCAGGCCAGCATACCAACTGGCAAATATTTAGCCAGATTACACATAAAAACAGCAGTTAATACCTTCTATCAAACACACACATACACACACACGCACACCTCACATCAAAAGACAAACCCTGCTGAAATCCTTGGCATCCTGACGTTTTTTTTTCAAACCACAGAAGCAGTGGATATTTGGGAACTGCCAAGAATCCTTCCAATATACATCAGGAAAACCTATCAATACTCCTCAGAAATCTCCGAATTTTTCCCCTTCTGCCATCCCCACTGCCTAGGTTGGGCCTGCATCATATATTACTCGGTTTTCTGTAATAGTGTCTTAATTTATCTCTCTACTTCTAATTCCTCACTCTTTGTACTACCATCTCTTTCCCATTACCCACATTTCTACCACAATTATTACTCTAACAATCAGATATGTTGATGTTTTCTGCCTGCATAAAAGTCTTTCACGAGGCTCCCATTACTTATAGGAAAAAGTCCAAATTCTTAGCTTCTACATGAAATCTATTGCCATTGGTTCACTGTGCATTTCCAACATCACCTTCAATTGTTCCCCTGATGTTCTGTACACTCTAGGCTCACGGATCAATTGCTGTTCTCCAAACACATTATCCTCTGTTCTTTCTTCCTATCTCATATAAACCCACTGTCTTCTGTACCATTTCTCTCTTCTCCATCTGAAAAACTCTCAGAGTTCCATAGCAATATGAAGCTCCAGTTACCTTTACTTCCTTTTATTGGCTGCCTCCCTTCTCTGGCTCACTTTCCCTTCCCCTGACTGTATGACCCAAGATCACTTACAAATATACTACCTGCACTCATATTTCTGTCTTAGGCAGTGCTTCTGGAGGAACCCAAACCAAAACATTCCTCAAAGAGGTCAGTGTCTCACAATTCAACCTTTTCCTTTTTCTCTCATGCATAAACTTCTTAAACGGTTTCTTCTCTTCTGGGGTCTCATTTCATTCACTCAACCATTTATGTACTTCCTTGCACATTTAAAATTGAAGACGACTGTGTTTCAGACTTGTTCTAGGTAGCTGGGGGTTGGCAATCATCAGAAGGTCACAGTTTATGCCTTCCAGGCATGTGCAATCTAATGGCCTAAGTTGATCCTGGCTTAAGCAAATGAATGGAACCTTGCTCAGCTAGTATTGCCTCTTCCAGATATCATAATCCCGTAGTTCAGTTAGAGTGGACATGGTAGGCATCTAGGCATACTTGACAGTCTGCCAATCCAGTCTGCTTTTTAGCATCTTTCAGCTCATTCCGTATATGTGCTCCATATTCATGTGGTTTTGATATTTTTATTTTAGTTAATAAAAGCCATTTCTTTATCGCTAGATATGTTATGATAGTTGGCTTGATCTTTCCTCTCTTTTAAATGAAGTTACATTACTTTCTCAGTCAAAATTCTACCACTGCATCATTTTAATATTTTATACAAGAACAGAAAAGGTAACTGACACTTGGAGAAATTTAATCCTTAGAGACTGCCATAATGTTAGGTTCGTACTCAGGAATGGCAAAAGTGAATATTTATTTTCATGAAAATCAGAATTCCATCAGGAAACTAGAGGCAAAAGCATATACTATGCCTGTAGCCAACAAAATAATAAAGATATTTTGTAAAAAGCCTTTAGTAAATTATGCATTTGTTTATTCTGCATTGTGGCAACTGTTTAAATTAGTAGCCAAAGTGTATTCTTGCTATATTTCTAGGGAAATTCTAGATGGAGTTATAGTCGTCAAGCAAATAAAAGACAGGATTATTTTACTCAGAGTTCACCCAAATGGAAATTATTATATTCAATATTTATATCACAATATATAATCTACAGTGCTCTTGGATATATTTTAGATCCAGTATATACATTAGTCTTAGATCTAATGTATATATTATCTCCTTACGTCATGTATATATTTTATATCCATTATATTTATGTGGAAACTGAGATCCAGAAAACTTAAGAAACTTGTCCAAATCATATAACTAATGTAGGTAAGAACTGAACTCAAATTTTCATGCTCTTCATCCAAAATGTGTTTTACAACCTCACACGATCGTTTAATGGGACTCTTAAGACCAACACTTTTTTAACTTTTGCATTAAAATGGATTTTCATAAAGACACTGACCTTAGAGAAAATTATTCATGGATTCCCCTAAAAATATTACCAAAACTATTACTATTCTATTGGGTACATTACAGAGTTTCCCTTTTTTTCTTGCCTCCAATAAAGCCTTGAAAATTCCATGTCAGAATCCATAGC
>JAQZBX010001246.1:64356-86263 GCA_029593785.1 Cabassous unicinctus | reverse complement strand
GCCTGTATCTTTTGTTTGGAGAGTTTAATCCATTCACATTCAATGATATTACTGTAAATGCACTATTTACCTTAACCATTTTATTCTTTGGTTTTCATATGTCATATCATATTTTTGTCTGTCTTCTTACTCTTTTGGTTATCCTTTCTGCTATTGTTTCTTCTATACTCTCCTCCAAGCCTCTTTCCCCTGTCTTTTTCTTTCAGGTTCTAAGGCTTCCTTTAATATTTCCTGCAAAGGTGGGTTCTTTTTTGGAAACTCTCTTAGTTTCTGTTTGTTTGTGAATATTTTATACTCACCTTCATATTTGAAGGACAGTTTTGCTGGATAAAGAATTCTCGTCTGGCAGTTTTTCTCTTTCAGTATCCTAATTGTATCATACCACTGTATTCTCACCTCCATGGTTTCTGAAGAGAAATCTGCATTAAGTCTTTCTGGACATCCCTTATATGTGATGGTTTGCTTCTCCCTTGCTGCTCTAAGAATTTTCTCTTTATCTTTGACATTTGACATTCTGAGTAGTATGTCTATTCAGGTTTATTCTGATTGGGGTACAGTGCACTTTTTGGACATATAAGTTCATTTATTTCGTGAGAGTTGGGAAATTTTCAGCTACTATTTCCTCAAATACTCCTTCTGCCCCTTTTCCATTCTCTTCTCCTTCTGGAACTCCCATGACACATATGTTACTGTGTTTCATGTTGTCATTCAAATTTCTGAGCCCCTGTTCAATTTTTTTCCATTCTTTTCTCTCTCTGTTCTTTTTTATTTTCAATTTTAGCTGCTCTGTCTTCAATATCACTTATTCTTTCTTCTATCATTTTGAGTCTGCTTTTGTATGCCTCTAATGTGATTTTGATCTCACCTATTGTGACTTTCATTCCTATGAGCTCTGTTACTTTTCTGTTCAGGATTTCAAATTCTTCTTTGTACTTGCTCAGTGTCTTCTTGGTGTCATTTATCTCTTTAGCCATATTGTCTTTCAACTTATTAATTTGATTTTGGAAATCTGTACACATCTTGCAGATTAGTCTCTCAAATCCTGATTCTCTCCTGGGGCTTTGATCTATTCCTTTTCTTGGGACATATCTTCTATTTTCTTAGTATGGCTCATAATTTTTTGCTGATGTCTAGGCATCTGATTAGCATGTAGTTTACTCAGATGCTCAATTTATTTCTCTTTTGTAGGGATTTAGTGGCAGGAGGCTGAGTGTTACCACTGCTCTTTGATTCTTGGCTTGACCTGGATTGTTAGGATCTTTCCTGCTGGTTTCTCAAAACTGGGCACTGGACCCAGTAATTGGTTGTAAACTCACTTCCTAGGACCTCGGGGAGGGAGGCTATAGAGGTCAGAAAAAGCCTCCCCTAATTATTCTTAATTTTCTTGCATGCACTTCCTTGGTCTGCCAGCAGATGGTGCTCTTTGGTTGTTCTCAGTTCAATGCCTGGTTGGAGTGTATCTGTTGCAACACAGAGTGGGTCAATGTGATAGAGCTTCCTATCTAGTGGCTAGGAGGCTGGTAATTCAAATTTTGTCTGAGACAATTCTCCATTCTTCTCTGGCAGCCCCCTCCTTTTTTCCTGGCTAGGAAATATTTCTACTTCCCGCTGAGTCCTCAACAATCCATCCCAGTTAGTAGAGGAGATTGGGATATATCTTTAGCCCCTTGCAGCTCCCAAGGCAAACAATGGCACAACCCCACCCAGCCTGGAAGGGCTCCTGGGACACAGCAGACCAAAGTTGTGAGTCAAAAGCAGATCAGCCTTAGGCTGTGTCCCTCTCTCTCCCCTTTCCTGGGGTGGTAGATCCCTGGAGCCCCCTTTGTCTGTAGCAACAGGCCCAGAGGCCTGAGAATTGTGATGTGTCTTTCGTGTGGGGGATGGCGCTGGCAGTGGCAGCTACTGGTTTCAACTCACAGTTCCCTCTTTTGTCCTTCTCTCCTCTGGGCAGTGTACAACCTTCACCTGGTGTCCTAAACCCTAGAAGATCTTTTTCTAGGCTGTTTCAGCCTGTCCTCTATCTATTTGTCTGGAGGAGAATAGAGTCTCGTGTCTTTCCAGTCTGCCATCTTCCCGGAAGTCTCCAGTATTCTTTTAAGAGAGGTTCAAAATATGATGCTTTATAGTAGAGAGGTGTAGCTTGTAGACAAGAATGTAATGGATTTGATTCTTAAAATAATATGGTGATGCAAGATATTTTAGTATGGCGTTCTCAAGATTTTTTGGGGAGGGGGGCATTGATTTCTCAGTTTTATTTAAAACGTCATTTTAATTGCAGTCAACTGATTTCGTGACTTTCAAACACCTTGGCTTTCAATTTCAAGCAGAAAGAAAGGGGTAAGTGGCCATTGAGGTAGGAAGTTAGTTTGAATGCAAGAGCTTTTCAATAACAATATGTTCACAGACATTAGAGGGCTCTCAAAAGTGAGATGGGGAAGTGAACTCATTACGGACTTCTGCAAAAAATTTCACCTGGAAAATGAATGAAAAGCATTAAGATGATAGCAGGAGGGTGAATGGAGAAAAGGAGGAGTCTTTGGTTTGTTTTTAAGTGAGAAGGGACTCTAGCAGAGTTATCTTCTGTAAGAATGTAGAAAATAGAATGTTAAAAGGTTGGAAATGATGGTGAGCAGATAATTGATGGAGTAACACCTACAAGGACAGGGAATCCAGAGGACAAGTGGAACCTTACCTTAGAGAAGAGAGATTTTTCCCAGACAGATGGTAAACATGGAAGAATGAGCATGGATACAGCTGAGCTGAGAGACTGGGGAGTTGGAAGTTGAATAACTTCCCAAATCATGGATTCTATTTGTTCTTTGAAATAAGGGGACTAATAATCTTCGTGTTTTTTCTCTTTCACTTACTTATCACACTAAAACAATGTAAGTGCTCAAAAAGTATTTGTTGAATAAAGGAATAAGGCAAGACCCAAACAACAAATAATTTCAGTAAAATTATCCACCTTTTTTTCTTTTTAAATGGAGATTACTTATTATAGACTCTCCTGTCTCTTTTTCCCTCCAATTTGGGAATCAGGAAAAAATACAATTATAGGTATGGCTTCACCTGAGTAAGACATTTTCTGACCTCCAGTTTATTGCTATCTGAAATACGATGGCTTCGCTTGTCAACAGTAAGGCTCTCTTCAAGCTAATTTTAAATGTCTGAGTAATAATTTACTTATTAGTTGCTAATAACTAAATTTTAAGAACTTATAAAATTTTCAAAAATCAATAGTGGTTACCTAACTTACACCATGCACATATTTTACACCATCTAAACCTAGTTTCTCTCTGATTTTAATGGCTGGTGTGATATGATATTCCATGAAACTTTTTTACATCATAAAATTAAACCTGTACTTACAGCATAATCCTTTAGAATAAAAATAAAAAAATAAGAGTTTGGATTCTTCCTTTCCGTTCTGCTACTGTAAAATTATTCTAACTACTGGACTCAGCCTTGTAATATCAGACTCTGAAATCCCTGCTGTCTACTTATGGGCAGAATTATAGAAATCTAGTATAATACTCATCATCTAAGCATCAATGTGTAGCTACTGTTCTGAAGCTGTGACCTTTCCTAAAGCTTTGACCTTAATCTCATGTTCGAGGAATTGGACTTCTGCTTTAATCCTGAAATCAAACTTCTCTTTGTTCACCAGTTTTGCTAACCGAATTCTATTTAATTTAAGTTGGTAATATTTTATAAAAATCATCTCAGGGGACCAGAGTAGATGCCCTGAACACCAGCCCGTGATTCAGGTTTTGCTGCCCGTTGGATCCCTCCTGTAGGACGTCTGCCTGCAGGTCTCATTTCCCCACATTTCTTGTCTTTCACACTCTGTTCAACTGTAATGGCTAATTTAGGAAAGTATCATATTTTTCACATATTTCTAACTTAGTTTATGTGTCTTATATTTGCTTTTTTTAATGTAACGTTCAAATGAGTATCTATGATTGGCACAGGAATCCAGGGAAAGTCTATGACTTGTATAATATGCAATCCAGATTCTCTGACAGGCAAATAAATAACCAGTAATGGAGACCAGATCTTTATAAATGGCACCTTTTCTATAAATGATTTATTTTCATGTAATTGTTCACATGTGGACAGAATTGCTAATTTGACTTTTTACTGCACAGTTTATAAGTGGTCCAGGGTTGGTAAAGAGTTCATAGGTAATTTATTCTAACCCCTCTCCCTCTGGCACTCACACAAATGCTTATTCTCCTGTGGCAACAGGTGGCACATCTCACCAGTAACTTTTAATTATTCCTTCCTATAACAAATGAAAGATGTCTTCTTCCTTATATGCATCATGATCTTTGAATATTTGAACATATTTGTGTTTTTTCACCATACCTCCAACATCATGCCCAAATATATTTTCCACACGCCAAAAAATTCAATTTCATCATTGTTTGAAAGTCCCTCACTCCCAGCTCAGGGGAGAACTGAGAACTACTGCCAAGTGAAAAATCCTGACCTGCCCAATAGATTCAAAGGTATTCTGGCCATATGCAAATCATTTTCAGTTTACTGATTTTGGGATGATTTATATAAGTTCATTAATTATATTTATGAATGTACCTAGAAAATGACAACATGTCAATCTGGAGTTAGACCCCAGGAAGTCAACCTCTAACACTTAATAACTGTACAATCTTAGGCTAGTTACTTATTCTCTCAGTGTCTCAGTTTCCCTTATCTGTAAAAAAGGATATCACATTGTTATCTGTCTCTCATGTTGTAAGGAATAAAGAAGTTACTATATTCAGATTGCTTAGGACAGTGTCTGATGCATATTAATTATAGAAGCATTAGCTGTTACTACGTGTCTACCTAAATAAAAATAACTTGCACATTAAAATGAGAAAAACAAACTTTGTTTTGGTTTTGGTTATATAGACAAAATGTCAAGCTTTTATTCTCAATTTTTCTTTGTGTAGTGTATTTGAGAAACCTTGTGCCTCATAAAAATTTGATTCATTTGTCATTTTACAAAGATCTAGAAAAATGTAGTTATAAACAAAAAAAATTATAAAAGAGTTTAAATCAATTCTAAAGCATGCTTTCCCTTTTGTAGTAAAAATACTAATTTCTGGCAAAATATTTGCTTTATTTTTTCATGCAAATTAGTGAAAGTTTTGTCATGAAATATTGATGTTAGATCATCTAACAAGATTTTGAAGACATAAACAACACTATAGCATACCTTTAATTCCCCCACATTTTACATCTGATTTATTTTTTTCAAATGTAACAATTTCAAGGACAGTCAAAAATTCTGACCAGTTATCCAAAGCCAAAATGGAGAGATTGTTAGGTAAGTGTGTAAATACCACATGTATTGTCTAATGTTACCTTCAACATCTACTTGTCAGTAAAAGGGGGCATAATCATGATGAATGGCATAATTCAGTATTTCTGAGAATGTGGAAATTTGAGAAAACAATGATTTAACTTTCTCTAAGGTAGCCTGTCAAGTAGTTGGCCTGTGCATTGCAAACATATCAAAGTTGATTTGTGTCATCAGAAGGATTTGTAGAAATAGTTACGTGGCCTGGGCGGGCAACTGCATTTATCCCTTAATTGCTGCGTTCTAGGAATATTACTTTGTTCTGTGATATAATGACATGCAAGAGCTGTGAAAGCCTAACTGACTGCATCTTCATTTTAGCTAAGGAAAGTATGTCTTAGACAGACTTAGTGATTTTCTCATAGCTGGAGAGCTAGCTATGGATCTGTTTAGGTCTTACATCAAAACAAATGGTATCTTTCCAAAGTTGTTGTCCTGACATTTTGTTCTTTTATAAAATGAAGGTGTTTCTAATTTGAAGCCCTTTGGTCTTGAAATCCTTATCCTCTAAAAAATTATTGAAAACCTCAAAGTACTCTGGCTTGTATGGTTATATTTATCATAGATATTTAAACTGAGAAAAATTTAAATACTTATATATTTGTTCATATAAATTAGCAATAATAAACCAAATATGTGTTTTTTTTTAAACATGGATAAAATTTGTTTTTAATTGTCCTATGTAGTCTATAACAGACATAGAATGCAAATTTTATTTTAAAAAATATTTGCAGTCCCTTCATTGATAAGATGATTGAGTTACTTGTTTTATTTTATTTTATTTTTTTAATATTTGTTTAATTTCAATAAAATTTTGTGAGTAATATATTATCACAAATAAAGTAAAAACATAACCTTTTTTTTATTGTGGGTAAAAATCAAATTTTTCACAATACATACCAATATTTGTAAAATGATATATAAATACATATGCATATATGTGCATTTACTTGTTTTATACGTTTAAATTATCTTAAGACTTGATAACAATATTTAAATGAAAATTTACAAACTAGTTTTAGGAACACAAGTATTTCTACCTGCTGGTACACTTATAAATCATACAAAGATACATTTTTATTTTAAAATAAATTCTTTGAAAATGAAACCAATTCATCAAAATTTTAACAAGATATGATAAATACTTTTTGAAAAAAAAAAATTAAAGCAGAAATAACACTTTCAACTTAATTTTCTAATGCCTTAAAAATTATATCAGTTCTAAAATCACTATTTCTGAGGCTAGAACTATTATTGTTCCCCTCCCATGTCTGACATGCTTATAAAAAAACAACAACCCATAAGGTCTTTAAAAACAGTAAATGGAGTTCTTAACATTTTAAACCATTTTCTTAATATAAAGAATAATAATTCAAATCATATTTTACATCTCTACTTGCTTACATTGCACTAAAATTATTTTACATGGAAGAACTAGTTGATATATCATGACATAATAACTTCAATTACATGTTAGCACAAATACCATATTTTATTAAATGATTGATATTAAAATATTCACTGATATACATTAAAATATTAATGAGAACAATGGCATTATTTCACATTTTTGCTAATCTATCTAATGTCTGGTTTATTAGAAGACAATTAGATTCTCACATCTGCTGCAGATGTAGTTGAGGTATTTGAAGAAAAATCCAACCTCAAGGAAATAAGTTGGAAAAGGGAAGAGAACTTTTAAGTCTTCTCAGATAATAACAACTCTTCTCCTTTGATATTACACCAAATCTCAATAAATGATAGTAAGGTGATAGTTCCTAAAGGTTAGTTGCAATGGAGAATGCAAATCTATATCCATGCATTTTTCATATTCTGGTCTATTTACATCCATCAATTGCTTTTGCTCTTCAAAAGCTCCTTTTACTCATCCATGATTGTTTAAAATCCTACATTATTCATTCAGAAGATATTGGATCACTGAGTTATGAAGATCTTCCCTATGTTGACACATTTCATTATTAAGTATCAAAAATCATATTTGTTCACATCGCCAGCAATCTCATTTAAAAAGTCTTTAAGTATTGGGAAGCTATCAAGTGCACAGTCACAGATACATTTGCCTTTGCTTGAAGCTTGAATTTTATCATTTGGTAATAAATATTGCCCTTTTTTTTTTTCTTAAAGTAAACACAGTCACTTTGTTTATTTTTGAGAAAATGTCTGCCAAACACCCAAATATGATCAACTATAATGTCTTTCAAGCAAAAATGATGTTCCATAAAAAAACAGATAGTTCAGCTTGCAACTCAATCCCTAAAGTGCTTCATCTCAAGGAAACAATCACTCAATTCATAAGGCATCAGAAATACCTTACATGCACTTAATGCTTCATCCTATCAAATATTAAAGAGTTGATATTTTAAAAACATAATGATAATAGCTTCTAGCTTTTTATAAAGGAAATTTAAAAGTATTTTTTTCCTGCCAATGCATGACAAGTAAACAATAACTTCTAACTGCTTTGATTCCTGCTAAGGCATCAGCAGTTTTATCACGATCAATGCGAACGTCCACACAGATGTTCCCGTGTAAGCCTTAAGATCCAAAATTCATCCAGCACTTGGAATATTTCAGCACTGCTTACATTTGTGGCCAGGCATTCCCATAAAAGGAGGTCTTTGATGATTAGTCATGCTGGCACTGGACCCACACAAATAAGTAAGAAAGGCCATGTCTGTAATTCCATCCATTCGCTAGGCAAAAGTAAAACTCAGCACCCGAGATATTAACTCTGTCTTCTCCTTTAAAGTCAAGTCAATCAAGAGTGAGCCTGGAAAGTGGCAGCATCCTGCTTTCTTTTCCCGACTTTTCATCTGGTAGGGGTTCTGCCACGGCAGCTGGGCACGGCTTGGTTGGTCTCTCGGTCCTCGTCTGTGCTTCTGCAGCCATTGTAGTACGAGAGCTTACTCTGCACGCTGTTTCAGTGACTTTTTCATTTTCTAGTTTGAAGCGCATAACCTATGATTTTTGGATTTTAAAGATTTAATCATGCCTACATTGACAATATATAATACCTTAAAAAAACCTTGATTATTTGTCACAAAATAATGCTGCAAATAGTAAAAATAAAATTGGAAAACATTTTGCTGCCCAAATCACAAGACGGTAAGTCGTGACCACCTATGAAACTGAAGGGAAGAGAGCTTTTGTATGTTTTACAATTCTACTCCTTGGTATATATTCCAGAAAAATCTCACCTACCACTTCCACAGCAGTTTCTGTGCACCTTCTGGCACCAACCACAAATATTGCAGTAACACAATCCAATCCAGTTCTGACTCTGACTACTATGCACAGTTAGGTCAGATCCCACAGGTTCAGGGCACAAGCCGCAAGTTCAGGGGTCCAGGCCACCAGCACCTCTGACCAACTGACTACAAACTGGTAGTTCTCACCACACCCTTGGGTTCAATAATTTATTAGAAAGCTCATAGAACTCACTGGAAGTGCTATCCTTACTATGATTATTTTATTACAGTAAAAAAGACACAAACAAGAAGAAACCAAAAGAGGAGACACCTAGGGTGAGGTGTGGGAGGGTCTCAGATGCAAGCTTCTGTGCCCTCTCTTCTCTCCATGGAGACAGAATGTGTCACCCTCCAGACATGGAGATGCAGCTTATCATTCCTGGAAGCTCATGGGGTTGCATTATGTAGGCATGTTTGATAGAATCAATGTCTACATGGTTGAAATCAGTGTACAGCCTTTCCCCCATTCCTTCCCAGAGCTCTGGAAGGTGGGGTCATAGGACTTGGCTCAAAGCCCCAACCAATCACCTGGCTGGTCTTTCGGTGTGGCCAGCCTCCAGCCTGTGGCTGCAGGTGTGGCTGGCCCTACCCCTGCATCTCCTTAACATATGAGCCATCTGAGAAGGTCCTGGGCCCACTAGGAAGAACAAAAGACATTCCTATCACAGGAAATCTACTCTTCAGGGTCGTGAGTAGAGAGAGGATCCAGCCAGATCAAATCCCTCCTAAGCTTCCTTCCCCCAGATTAGTTGGAGTAGACAGTCAGTATCAAAGTAAAAGGAAGAACAGAAGATTGTTCTAAAATGTGAAGGGAGCCACTGAGGGAGAGAACACTTGAGACAATGCTGCTTTAGAGAGTGCGGTCAAGGAAGGCTTTCTGAGAAGATATATTTGAGCTGACAACAGAAGAAGGAAAAGATGCAGCTACGCGAAGACCTGGGGAATGCACTCCCGAGGAAGGTGGAGTCCCATGTGCCTTGAGGGGGTGAGAGCTAGGAGGGGAGGGGCCTGGCATTTGGGGAGACAGCAGCATTAGCATCCAGGACAAAGAGTTGTGGTTTCATTCCAGGGGCATTGGAAAGCCAGGTGAGTGTCACAGTTGGATTAGTATTTTTTAAAAGTGAATTCTGCTTGCTCAGTGGAGAATAGTTCTGGGAAGATCCAGAGGGGAAGTCTAGTTAATAAACACAACCTTCTTGTGCTTCTGCATAATAATATGACATTGCCCCCCCATATCCTTGGGCAATCAATCAATCTTATTATTCTTAAAATTTGGTGTAGGCTGCTGCTTTTTTATGATGTTGTTTGTTTGTTCAGGTTGTATGGGCCTATATTATTGTAATATTACTGGTGACAAATTCAAAAGGAATTGCAGAAACACTATTTTTTCCCTAAAAAATTTTTTTAAACCATCAGTGCTCTCACCATTAATACAAAGACAAAAATAAATTTTCAATTCCCAGAACTGGCATTTCTCTTAAAGTTGTCTGGCACAAGTTATAAAAATGACAAATGTTAGCCTTCAAACTAGAAAATAGAATACCAACTACATTTCCACAAGAATCATAAGTTCAGCCTTGGAACGCTGAAACATTCTAATCAAAAAGGAGATAATGAGTAATAATAATGAATATAATTAAATATTATGCAAAATAGTAAAAAATATAATGAATAATAAAGGATCTAGATAACCAGTGGGAAAGCTTGATGTAAAAATAAGGAAAATATGGGTGGGTCTC
Organism: Cabassous unicinctus; assembly: GCA_029593785.1. Taxonomy (NCBI): domain Eukaryota; kingdom Metazoa; phylum Chordata; class Mammalia; order Cingulata; family Chlamyphoridae; genus Cabassous; species Cabassous unicinctus. Next base: position 75,890 of record JAQZBX010001246.1, on the reverse strand, counting down.
CTCAATATCAATGAAACTGCTAAATACTGACAATGAATCTGATTAGTCCTATACAAAGCATAGCTCTTTTCTTGCACGCAGTGGTTATTAAATACAAATTCATTGAAATAGTAACCAAATTTTCACTGATTTAGGTGAAGAAAAAGAATCCTATTAGGGGATAGCCTAGCCCAAATTAACCATGAATGTCCTCATTTCTGCCTCTTTCCTGGAAATTGCATGCAGTTATTTTTCTTTCTTTCTTTTTTTTCCTAAAAGGTAAAAGAAATGTTTTTCAAAAACATTTATGCAAAGGAATTTGTATCTTAATTCAAGACATAGTAACACATTCCAATAGTGTCCTCTACTAAAATTAGTCTCCATAGCTGATGGAGCTAGATTGTAGCACAGGAGTCCAGGCCTTCCATTTTCAACAGATCAGTCATATCACTGACAAAAAATAAAATCATAAATCTGTAACTGAACTGCTATGACCAGCCCACAGGTACAGGGTCAGTGCATTGAGCAAACATGCTAAGAGACACACCATCCGCAATATAAGCAAGCAGAGTCTTACCATCCAGAAGGAATTCCCTCCAGAAATAGTGCTTCCCATTCACGTTAGGCCTAGACCATTGCTGAGCAGTGTCTCACAAAATATTTCTAGCTTTATCTGATTTTTAATTTCTAACTAGGAATAAGAACACATCATATTTCACAGTCACTTTTGAAACTGGATACCAAGCATCTCCAGGATAAAAGTCATTGCCATTCACACCTCCACCCGTAAGTAGAAGAAAATCCAGGTCCAGGTAGCTGAGGCCATCAGGACATGTATTGTTTCACAAGCAAGAAGCCCAGAGAAGTCCGACTCCAGAATAGGTTCTGTCCATCATCACAGTGAGCATTTGCTTGACATTCACCTCTCGAGGGCACAAGACGGCCCCTGCAGAGAATCCCAAGGAGTCTAACACGAAAATGACTATACCACAACCACAACAGCCGTGAAGGGCTTGCTTCTCTATTTCACACTGAGAAAACTTTTCCAGGAGCCCTCTAACAGGCTTGCCTTTATTTTTCATGGACTGCATATCTATGCCAAGATCAATTCCAAGAAATGAGGAAAGGACCACCACTTTTGGTTTACCCCAAATTGGGGCAGCCCAGGGGCTCATGACCCAGCAAGCCTGAATCTGGGGCCAGGGCTGAGAGAAAACTGGGGAGAGAGTAGGTCTGAGTCAGCAGAGTAGTATCTGAGGATACTTTGAAAGCTGGCATGGCATGAAATCTAAGGAAGGAAGAAGACGTGGTGAAAACAATGAAATCAGCCAGAGGAACGCAGCCCTGTATCTTACATGTTCACTCTGTGTTTCCAATATTTCAGCTGAAAATTGCATTTCACCAATTTACAGAATCTTTTGAGTCAAACAAAACAATCATATCTAGAAAATCACCAAATGTTGATTTACCTATAGATTTATTTTACAAAAACATCTACTGGACAGTTATGGAGATATAGGTAATGAGTAAACATTTTGACGATTAGATGAAGGAACGACACTGGAAATTTTTGTGTTGTTCTTGTTTTTAATTAGGTCCTGGGGGCTGGGGATTGAACCCAGGACCTTATATATGGGAAGCTGGAGCTCAAACACTGAACCACACTGGCTCTCCTGAGTTGTTTTTTTTTAATTTGTTTGCTTGTTGTTCCTTTTTTTGTTTTGTCAATACAAAACAATTTTTTAGGAGGCACCAGGGACTGAACCTGGGACCTCCCTTGTGGGAAGCAAGCATTCAACTGCTTGAGCCACATCTGCTCCCTGGAAGATTTTTTAAAATGGCTTCTTTTGTATTGAGAAATATCCTGTGCTAATACTATATTATGTAAATTAACATTTCAGTTCAAACACTATTTAACCATTTAATGTCCCTTAATATGATTTCTTAGGTGGAATCCTGATTTTAATGATATATTACTCAATAGCATTTTAAGTCACAATGCCAGATAGGACTAATTGTCTTTTTCTCAATTTTTAAGATCCTGACTTTAAGGACCTTGGAGTTTTGAAACCATTACCAGGTTGGTAAAATAGATACTTAACAATGTTCAGAGGCCTATGCTTTCTGCTGTGATATATACTTTTGGTTTATTATTCAAGCTCCATTTTTTGTATGTTTGTTTGGCATTTTGTTATTCAGCGTGTGAGTTTGAGATGGGCGGTCCCGAAGGAATTGTGGAGTCCATACAGATTCTGAAGGAGGGCAAAGCTTCTGCGAGCGAGGCCGTGGATTGCAAGTGGTACATCCGGGCACCTCCACGATCCAAGGTCAGTCTCAAGGTGAAACCCAGATTTGACAACCATCGTGAAACATGCCTAGAGCGTGCGTTTATTTTAGCTAGCTGGGCAGGCTTAATGCATTTCAGAGTGCAAACATAAGCTACTGTTTAATTTTGGTTTTCAAATGCATCTTGTCCTCCCTTCTCCAATGAAACTTTCCATGGAGGGTGTGCTGAAGAGATTATTTGATAGCCTGGACAAGAGCCTCTATGAGTCTACAGGTCTGAAAAATGAGTTGAAATGGTATAATTAAGTTATGGTTCCAACTTTCCTGACATTTATGCCTTACTGTCAATATCTGCAATTTTTAAACCTAAAACCCTATCTATGGAGGAAATTGTCCAGGGCTTACAAACTCCTGGATCTCTGGCATATAAAATAAATGTGTGATGAAGCTGGGGACAGTGGTGAACGCAACCTAGGAGAGCCTGTGACCACCAGAAGGAGACAGACACAGCTTAACTGCCTGTGGAGTTCCTTGTTTTTCATAATAAACTAGAAATCTATATTTTATGGGCATTCTCTAGATCTTTAAATGTTGACATTACAAAAAAAAAAAATCAGAAGTGTCATATGGACTAAATTATCCTGTGGGCCAAATTTTACTCAGATCACTATTTTAGAAATACTTCTTTGGAACAACCATAATTCATCCTGTTATGGATTTTTCTTAAGAAATATGGGGATGAGTAACTTTGTGCCAGTCCCTACCTTTGGTGTTAGCATTGATTATTTTCCTTTTCTCCTCTTTATATTCTCATTCCTCACCCATAGACTGTAGTTATGACCAAGCCTTACTGACGTATTAGATATATAGCTGGCATTTCATTGAGGTTGAAACTGCTCATTCTTTAATTAATTTGGTGACTCTATAAAGTGCCAGGTGCCATGCTAGAAGTGGACATCATGAAAAGGCATGATATCTCCTGTCCTCCCGTGTAGAGTTTAGTTATTAGACAAATAGGTAAAGAAAATAATTTGATTCAATAAGACAGGATCATTGAGGTATTTATAAGGTGTGATAAGAGTGCTGGAAAAGAGTATGTACACCTGGTAGGTAAGTCAAAGAAAAAATCAAGTAGCAGCCAGGTTTTTTAAAAATTTGTTGAAGTATATCACTCATACATAAACATACATAAACAATAAGTGTATAGCAATAGTTGTGAACTTACAAAACAAACATACATAACATCATACGAGTCTCTCATACCTCACCTACCAGCAATACCTTGCATTGTTGTGAAACATGTTTAACTAATGATTAAAGAGCATTCTCAAAATATTACTATTAACCAAAGTATCTTACATTTGATGTATTTTTCCCCCAACCCACCCTATTATTATTGGTTAAATATATTTTTATGACAGAAATTGTAAGCTTACAAAACAATCATGCACATGTGCAGAATTCTCATCAAACACCCCTCTATCAACACACCACACTGTGGTGGAACATTTGTTACAGATTATGAGATATTCTCATCAGACTATTACCAGGTCCATAGCGTACATTTGGCACACTTTTTCCATACTCCCCCTTTATCAACAGAGTACATCTTTGGCATAGATGCATGAATATTACATTACTGTTAACCACAGTCCATAAGTCACTCCAGTTGTATTTTTCCCATGTTTCTCCACATTCCTGCCACCCTGCATCTGCTCCAGCTCACAAAGGACACTCTTGCATCTGTATCTTCAACCACAATTCTCATCTACCTCTGGGTTTACTGTGTTATTCAGTCCCTAGATTATTCTCTAGCTTTCTTTCAATTGGCATTTCCATCCCTAGACTACCCTTTTCAGCCACATTCCTATTTATAAACCAGCTGTTACTCACTATGTGTTACCATCGACTCTATACATTTCCACACTTTTGCAATACAATTAATTAAAACTTCTATATACACTAAACATGTATGTAGGACTGAGTCCATCTCAGTCCTCCTCTTATCTCCTTTAAGAATCCACTACCTACCCCCAGGTCTTGAATATGTTTTCCTATATTTTCTTCTAGAAGCTTTATGGTTCTTGCTTTTATATTTAGGTTTTTGGTCCATTTTGAGTTAATTTTTGTATAATGTGTGAGATAGGGGTCCTCTTTCCTTCTTTTGGCTATGGATATCCAGTTCTCCCAGCAACACTTGTTGAATGGACTGTTCTGCCTGAGCTAGGTGGTTTGACAGGCTTGACCATAGATGTGAGGGTCTGTTTCTGAACCATCAGTTCAGTTCCATTGGTCTATGTGTCTGTCTTTATGCCAGTACCATGCTGTTTTTACCACTGTAGCTAGTAATATGATTTAAATTCCAGAAGTGAGAATCCTCCAACCTTACTTTTCCTTTTTAAGCTGTTTCTGGCTATTCAGGACCCCTTACCCTCCCAAATAAATTTGATAATTGTGTTTTCCATTTATTTTTTTTAATGTTTGTGGAAATTTTATCGCGATTGCAATGAATCTGTATATCAATTTGGGTAGAATTGACATTTTAATGATATTTTGTCTTCCAATCCATGAGCATGGAATGTTCTTCCAATTATTTAGGTCTTTTATGATTTCTTTTAACAATGAGTTGTAGTTTTCTGAATACAATTACTTTACATTGTTGGTTAAGTTTATTCCTAAATAATTTAAATAATTGATTCTTTTAGTCACTATTGTAAAGGGAAATTTTTCCTGGCTTCCTCCTCAGATTGCTCATTTCATCTGATATAAGAATAGCTACTCCGGCTTTTTTTTTTTTTTTTTTTTTTTTTTTTGATACTGCATGCGTGGAGGATCTTTTTCCAGCCTGTCACTTTCAATCTATTGGTATTCTTGGGTCTAAGGTGAGTCTTTTGCAGTCAACCTATAGGTGGCTCATATTTTCTAATCCATTCTGCCAATCTGTGTCTTTTGACTGGGGAGTCTAATCCATTAACATTCAATGTTATTAATGTCAAAGAAGTTCTTATTTCACCCATTTTGATCTTTGGGTTTCATCTGTCATATTTTATTTTCACCACTCTTTTGAGACTTTTAGTTACTTTTACTGGTAAAATCTTCATTGCTAGACTCTCTTCCAAGCCTCTCTGTCCCGTCTTTTCTTCTCAGCACACCCTTTATTATTTCCTGCAAAGATGGTCTCTTGGTTACAAACACTCTCAGTTTCTGTTTATCTGTGAATATTCTAAACTTCTCCTCATTTTTGAAAGACAGTATTGCTGGATATAAGACTCTTGGCTGGAAGTTTTTCTTTTGCAGTATCTTAAATATATCATACCACTGTCTTCTTGCCTCCATGGTTTCTGGTGAGAAATCAGCACTTAATCTTATTGGGTATCCCTCATATGTTATGCATTGCTTTTCTTTTGCTGCTCTCAGAAGTTTCTCTTTCTCTTTGGCATTTGACATTATGATGAGTGTGTGTCTCAGAGTTGGTCTGTTTGGTTTTATTCAGATGGGAATATGTTGTGCTTCTTGGACACAGATATCTATGTCCTTTAATAGGGTTGGGAAATTTTCTACCATTATTTCTTCAAATATTCCTTCTGCCCCTTTTCCTTTCTCTTCTCCTTCTGGGACACCCATGACACATATATTTGCACGTCTCTTGCTATCCTTTAGTTCCCTGAGACCTTGTTCAAGTTTTTCCTATCTTTTCTTCATCTATTCTTTTGTATGTTCACTTTCAGGGGCCATTTCTTCAAGCTCACCAATTCTTTCTTCTGCTTCCTCAAATCTGCTATTATATGATTCCAGTGTATTTTTAATTTCATTTATTGCACCTTTCATTCCCATAAGATCTGCTATTTTTCTATGTATGCTTTCAAATTCTTCTTTGTGCTCATCCAATGTCTTCTTAATATCCTTAATTTCTTTAGCCATCTCATTGAATTTATTAAGGAGATTTGTTTGAACATCTATGATTAGTTGTCTCAACTCCTTTATGTCATCTGGAGGCTTATCTTATTCCTTTAACTGGGCCATATCTTCCTGTTTCTTGGTGTGGATTGGAATTTTTTGTTGGTGTCTTGGCCTCTGGCTTACTAGAGTATTTATTCTGGATGTAGTTTCTCTCTTTAGTTTAGGGCTTCCTGCCTTTTCTCCCTTGCTGGTTGTGTAGTAGGAGCCCAGGACGTAGTTGGTGCTGTAAGCTGTGGAGGCTCAAGTAGCCCTCATTGCCCCAGGGACCAATGAAGCTTCTCCCAACTTTCTCCTTTGCCAGGGCTAGGGACAGAGCCATGGCTGTTTGGAATAATCCAAGTTGTGCAGGCCTAGACTAGTTGCCCAGAGAGACTGATGAAGCTTCACGCCCCTTTCTCCCCTGCCTGTTGCAGGGATGGAGCTGCAGGTGCGGGCAGCAATCTATGCAGTGCAGGACCAAGATGACCGCAGTTGCCCCAGTAGACTTCCGATTATTCAGTCTGTGCCAGCCAAATGTACCTGCAGTTACCAGGATAGGCTGGTGCAGGGCCCACCGGCTTCCTCCCTGCTAGAGGTGGACTGAAGCCTAGGCTGGGGCCGTAGGCCGATTTGGGTGAAAGAAACGGTTCCCTACCATCACTGTGATTTTCAGTCAGCCCCGCTTCCCCTCATGCTGGGGGTGGAGTCAAAATGGTGGCTACTGGCCTCTTACCAACTTGGACAGGCTCTAACTTTAGCTGTTCTTATGGTTATACTTTAGCCCACCAAATTTTCTAATCAGTAGCTGAAGTTGGTGCCCAACCGTCTCTTCCTCCCCTGTTTTGGGGAAGTGGAGCTTCCAATTCCAGCAGTGGAACAGCTCCTGAGGTGGCTTGTGCCTCCAATGGAGGATGGGCACTGGCCTTCATGGCGTGGAGGGCTCTACTCACGAATCTTCCCTACAGATGGGCAGTCTCCTCCTTCCATTCCTTCAAGGATGTTGCAGGATGCTCTTCTGGTCTCCTTGAGCCCCCAAACAGGTGCTTTAGATAGTTCTGGTTGATTACTAACTGTCCTGTAGCACGAGGTGACTCTAGGAGCGCCTTACTCTGTGCCATCTTGCTGGCTGTTCCTTCAGCTTAATCTTAATGAGGAATATGATTTTGACAGGTGGACAAGGTGGGGCAAGTTTCCAGGTGGGGACAGTAGCATCTGAGAAGTCATGGAATCATAATAGAGGATACTTCCTTGTGAATCAAAGCAGTCGCATGGGGCCAGTGAAAAGCATGAGTGTGGAGGAGGGACGAAGAGTAGGCCGCTGGACAGGGCTTGAAGCAGGAGAGCGATGAGATCAGATTTGCAGTGTAAAAATGACTTCCCTGTGAAGAAAGGCAGAAAGGAGTTAACACTGCAAGCAGAAGATTAAATAGGAAGCTGTGCAGCAACCCAAGTGCCTTGGACTAGGTCGTGATGGCAGAAGGATGAAGGAAATACTGAAGGTCGAGTCAGTGGAATTTGGTGATGGGATATTCGGGGTGAGGGGAAAGAAGAGTCAGCTTTGTGGGAGTTGGTATTTCAGGAAATATTTTTGTCTTCTTTTGATTTCCCTGGATATATCTCTGGGGTTTGCATAGAGCCTCCAGTTGCAGAGTTTCCGTGGTCATGGCCTGGGTTACAGTTTTGCGGTTTTCAGGTCTTTGTGTCTGAGCACATCTTTGAAAAAGTTCATTTCTTTATGAAGAGAGAGACAGCGATTAATCCCTTTCTTTATCAAAGGCTATTGTGACATCCAAGTGTAAATACCCACTATCTTGAATATAGCAGTGCTGAACTGCAGTTTATTATGCTTTCTCTCATCAGATATGGCTTCACATGTGAGTGATCCCTTTTTCTTTAACTCTACGAATGAAAGACTTTTTAGATAGTTTTTTCTACAGGAGACACGTGAGCCCACCTTACTGCCGTAACAGGATGTTTGTCACTGTGGTTTTAAAGAGCAGGTTTCGTGTGCGTGTAAATGCACACCCTTGCCTTCCAGCTGGTAAATAGGCCGTCTTTTGTACAATCCCAGAACAGAGATGCCAAGTGTACCTGTCTGTTACAGAATTTGGCATTCTGTGACCCAAAGGGGAAGCTGCCTGCAGAGCCGGACAAAGACGGCTCTATTGTGACATGCTTTCTCTGTTAAAGGTTAGAGGAGAGGAAGTAGCTGTGAATAACTGTGGAGAAAAGCAAGAACTGGAGATGACGGCATATGTGGGCTTCCTAATTTTATGGAGTTCCTAGCAAGTTGAGAATAGACTGTCAAAGCATAGCTTAAACCAGAAGTGGCTCATGGTGAATCCTGAATGATAACTGGTCATTGAACCATACTGCAAAATGAGAGTGCTAAGTAGTTATTTGGGTTCTATTAAAATTCATATAAATTATGTATTGCTCATCCCTTTTGACAAATAGAAAATATAATATCTGATACTCTAATACTTCCTTTGTCGGAAAAGAGTAATATAGATTGTGCTTGGATTTTTAATTAGGATGCAATACAGATTTTTAATTAGAACGTAATTAATTCTTGGTATTTGGAATACTGGATCCCAAAAGGACATAGAAATCTTTAGTAAAGTTCTGACACTGATTAGTCCATTTGACAGATGAATAAGCTGAGTCAGGAAGGTGAAGTCCTAGACGGGTTAACAACAGGCTGTAGAAGTTTGCCTCTAAGCATACTTACGGAATGCAGGTCGAGTCTAGAGTTAAGGATGATGGAAGGGATAGTGTCTAGTTCTGAGTCTGCTCCAGAAAATAGCCATGAGAATCAAATAATGGGGGAAGAAATCATGGTAACTACGGAATGATGATTCTGGGAATGCTGTGGCCTTATTTATCTGTAGATATCCTGTGCTAAGCTGAATGTCTGTCATTATGGTAATACCTGTGGGAAAACTAAGGATTTATGTCTAGAAGAAAGGACATGGCAGCAGCCTTCAAAGATGGAAGGACTGTCATATGAAAGAATAATGAGGCTATAAGATTTAATCTGCATAGTTTTTTTTTTAAAATCTGCATAGTTTTAACTGCTGCAATTAATTTGAATGTTTGAAACTAGAGGAATGTAGATTTTGATTAAATCTAAGGAAGTTGTTTTGTTTGTTTTTTTACAAATGGAGCTGTCCAATGATGAAATGATATTCCTCAGGAAGAATCCAAGCAGAGTATGGCACGGATTTTGTACTATAATTTTAAACATCAAGGAATTTCTTGGCATAGATATTTTAAAGTCCTTTTAAAAGAGGGGTTCTTTTTTCGTTCCACGAACCCCTTTGCCAGTCAGGTGAAAACCACAGATCCCTTACTAAGTCCACACTATACTGTGCATTATTTAATAAATATATCACACCCACACCAACACGTCCCCACAAGAATCATGTTTTCTTGAATTTCAGTTCAAGCTCATGGACCCCTTGTTAAGAACCCCTGTTTTAAAACCAAAACTCCATGATTCTCGAAGGGGCTTGCCCAAATGTTTGGCTCCTTAGCAACAGAGCTGGCACCAAATTGTTTTCTCCTGACTCCCAGCTGAGGATGATGTCACAAAACCACACTATTAGGAGATGGTAATTTCGTAAGACCAGACAAGAGATAGAATCAAAGGGTTTTAAAAATGTACAGATGAAAGTAATTTGTGCAATGATTAAAGTCTTGGAAGAGTAACACTCTAGCTTTTAATATTTACCCATCTTTTAAGACTTCAAACTAATTTCTAATTTGTTATTACCTAACTCAAAAATAGTTCAGATCAAATTAGAATAAAATAAGCATTAAAAAATTGGCAAATCTACAGAGTTGATAGTCTTTTATGGTGAAGCTAAGTTAAAGTCAATTCTGATGATGAGCCCTGGTGTGGTATGCAGAACCTTAACACAGCACCAGTGCTTCAGCTCTGATCCCTGGGACTGGGAACGTCAGCTCGCAGCCCTGATTTCGTGGCATGGCAAAAGGGATTTTGCTGATGCGATTAAGGTTACCAATCAGTTGACTTTTAGTTAATCAAAGGGGAGATTATCAGGGTGAGCCTAATCTAATCACATGGGCCTTTTAAAAGTGGAGATCCTCTCTGGCTGGGAGCAGAAGGAAAGGTCAGAGAATCAGAGAAGCCAAGAATGTTTTCTCGGAGCCGAGAGCTACCCTTGGCTGACAGTGATCAAGGAAACCGGGATCTCACTCCTAGCCCGCAAGGAACTGGATTGAAAGCACGTGGAAGCATCTTCTTCCCAGGCTTCTCCAGATGAGAATACTTCTCAGCTGAACTGCTGATGTTTCCTGCATGTCTTTGGCAGAGATGCAGTTAAGCCTACATGTACCTCTAACCTAGAGAACTTAAGATGATACCTGGGCATTGCATTTTTATCATGGAGCAACAGAAAACTAAGGCAATAGGCTAAGGATAGTAAATGCCATTGACTACAATGCTAAGTATTGAGGGTTCTAAATATGGAGTGTGCCCCCCTTATCTCCAACAATGAGAATACAATTGGGTAAACAGAATTAAAATTTTAACTGACTCCATAACGAACATCATTTTTTCTTTATTAAGTCTCATTCTTATACTGTCAGGTTTTGGAAGTCTACTCAGATGGCCTTTAGGTGTTTTGATAATAAAGCTTGTGTTGTCACAAATTAAACAGCAAGAGTAGAGGTCCTGGGCTACACACTTTTTGGAATTCAATTTCATTTACAAACGTGTAGTATTAGAACCAAGGATAGTATTGGTTGTTTTTTTTTTAGGTTGTAGTGTATTTAATTTTGTTTATCATGGAGAAAACTGTTCTGGCAAGTCTTAAATAATTGTTCCAAACAATGCTATTATCTACGTATCATTAAGACATGGGGGAAGACCTGGTTCACAGGTTAGTATTAGATTTTTATTTGTAAGTATATTGCTTAGTAGTGTTAGCTCTATTTACTTGCTTTGAGTATTAAAAAAGGGATTCTGTTCTCCATACTAGTACGATTTGGAAGACAAATCTTACTAGAAATTGCTTATATGTTCTAAAGCTTTCCATGTCCTGTTTAATAAATCATCTTGTCATTTCAAACTCTCTGATTGATTAAAAAGAAGAATGCATCACTGAGAAGAGATTATAATCTGACTATTTTACTGGAGTTATATATTATTCTCTTTATCATTTTCTCTATTCTTCAGCAGAGGGACTAGAGGGCTCTTTGTAGTTTTCTAACTTAAGTAAAAAAATTGTCATATGGCAGTCCTTTTCCTTTATATTATTATGGCACAAACTCTCAGCTGACAAGATACTCATTGAAATCATAAT
>JAQZBX010001246.1:0-64256 GCA_029593785.1 Cabassous unicinctus | reverse complement strand
TGGCTGTAATTGTTCACTTCCTCTATAAATAGTGTTCTCTTTAATAAGAATGACCTTTAAATTTTGAAGGTGCTTAGACTTCAGTCACTGCATTTCATGTAAGAATGCAAGTAAATCATCATGGATGAAAATTGCACACACTCTCTAGAACTGTCACATGAAATATATGGACTAGAATATGCAAATTGCCCTTCTAACTGTAGCAATACTCTTCTTCTAAAAACAATCCTATTCCTAAAGAATTTTAGGACAACCATTTATTTCAGAGGGACACATTTATTTTTTCTATGAATCTCATTTATTTTGCCGTTCAACATGTTTCCTAGCCTCTTTAAGAAAATGAAAACTTTTGTTCTGCCTATTCACTTATTTAGCTATTTATTTTGTTGTAGTTTATTTTCTTTAAGATGATAATTTTCCTTCTGGCAGTTAAGTCTTTTAACATTTAAAAATACATAAGGGGCTGGAAAGTGCGGTAGTAAGGAGAAAAGTGCCAGGTGCCTCTGAGTTCAGTGTCAACCCATTACTGAAGGGTCTGTATCACCTGGAGAAAATTACTTAAAATTTTTCAAAACCTCAGTTTTCTTATCTCAAAATGGTTGTAACAAGCGCCTATTATTGCTGAGAGACTGGAATGAAAAAACTCATTAGCACAATTTCTTAAGCTATTGTTAATATACAATGCAAAGTTTATTTTCCCAATTAATGAATTTGTGTTTTAGTTAGTATTTATACGTACATCATACCAAGGGAACTTGGAATCATTGTTCAACCTGAAAACATAAGATGATCAAATATTTTTCCTTCTTGAATTAGTCAAACTGCAACTTTATTTTTCCTTCTGTGCACAGAGGGGTTGGTTTATTTTGCAACTTTACAAGAACATTGCAGGGGAGGGGACACTGAATTTTTAAATGAATTTTTTCATTTACTATTTTTTTAATGTTTTTTTAATTTTAATTTTTTAAAAGATACTTAGTTTACATAAATGTTACATAATAAAATATAGGGGTTTCCAATATGCCCCACTGCCCACACCTCCCACATTTTCCCACATTAATAACATCCTTCATTAGTGCGGTACATTCATTGCAATTGATGAACACATTTTGGAGCATTGCCACTAAGCATGGATTAAGTTTACATTGTAGTTTACACTCTCTCCCACACAATTCTGTAGGTTATGGCAAGATATATAATGGCCTATATCTGTCCTTTCAGTGTCATTCAGGATGATTCCCAAGTCCCAAAAATGCCTCCATATTACAGCTGTTTTTCCCTCTCCCTTCCCTCAGAACCTCCAGTGGCCACTGCCTCCACATCAGTGATATAAGTTCTTCCATTGGTAGAATCACAATAAATCTATAGTAGAATACCAGTAAGTCTACTCTAGTCCATAGTTCATTCCCCAATCATGAGGATTCTGGGATGGTGATGCCCACTCCACCTCTAATTGAGAGGGGCTTCGATCTCATAGGGCAGATGGATGGGACTCTCTTGCTTGCAGTTGTAGACACTCTCTGTTCCTTGGCATGGTGGTTGTCCATCATCATCTCCTTGTTAGTTGTTCTGGGTGAGTCCAATGAACTGGAGAGTAGGTGTTACAACTCTGTTGAGATTCAGGGCCCAGCTGGTACAAGGACAGCCCAAAGATTTAAGTCTCTTTGACATACACCCATCAACTCTAATACCAATTGCAAGTTCAAATAGAAGGGTCAGAAGAGCCATCTGTAGGGAAACCACAACTGAGTCCAACTCTGTCACACTGGGGAGCATAAATTCCAAAGTAGGGCCCACTGGCAGGGCACCAAACTCCTGAGCTATCTGCCCTGACTATAGTGTCTGGATGTCTCCAGAGCCCTCAGGAGCCCCGCTATCTGGCGTAGTATCTACTCTGGCTGTCAGTGAGATCCTGCTGAGACGTGCATACGCGTAACCTCTGGAATGACCTCCCGACTCACTTTGAAGTCTTTTAACTATATGAACTCATTGCAGGGAGGGGTCACTTTGCATTATGCTCAAAGGAACTTTTTCATTTACTCTTAATCAATGTTTCAGTGTTTTCTCTGTTGGTAACTATATGTACTTAAAATTGTAATTTCAAATTCTTTCCAGAGCTAATAAACTTTGTTGAATTTATTGCATAGTATTTTAAAATATGAATAAAAATACATGAGTTAATAAAACCTTGGAAAGTTTAACATTTTCAGATATGTCTTCTTAAAGTGGGCATTTTGGGCATTATCTGGATAGTTTTGGCAATGTAAGGTTTTCTTGGGAAGAGTGTAGATCATAGATGGGATATGAAAATAATATTTGAGCTTTTGGTGTACTAAAATACAGCAATAACCTTGGTATGAAGAAAATGTAGGCTTTCTTAGGATGTATGTTTTATAAGCCTGTAGCAGTGGTGGTGAATTTAAAATCAGCATCAAAGTATTTGGAAATTTTGGAATAGCTTCCAACTGAAATATTACAGATTGCCTATATATGAAAACCTTACCACAAAAAGCATAATAAAACTCAAGTGCTTTCCAGTATTACTCAATTTAGTCATTTCCCTATTATTTCTGTTTCTTTTCTTCCTCCTCAAAATTATATGAGGTGCTCCTCACTTGGGACTCTTCACATTTTATTTTCACTCTGCTCATTACAAGTCTGCAACATACTGTCATATGCTTTTGGGCATTAATTTAGATCTATGTTACATACACCTTGGTTTGAGGATTAGTGCATATTATTTCCCACTGCCAATAATAAGATGTCAATCATCATGTGTAATTATTATTATTTGTAGCATTTAAAAAGTCTGGCATATAGCTGTCCAGTACTTGATTAGTACGCTGAACAAATGAAGTCACAAAATATAGACTTTCTAATCAGTTATTCATTCACAAGTACACAGTTTGCAAACTTTTATGGAATGCTTACAATGTGAAAAAACACTGCTAAATGCTTAGAATATGAAAATGCATGCTACTGCCCTAGCTTTTCAGGAACAGATAGTTTAGTAGAAGGGACAGATTACCTGTAACTAAAGCTTAAAAGATGTTCAAAATCATAATTTTTCACAGAGGATGTAGAGAATAGTTCTACAATGTTTGGGGAATGGTAACAGTGGAAATTCTTCAGTGAGTCTGTAACGATTGAACTAGATCTTGAAAAACAGTGGAAGTTGCTAGGCAGGAAATGGAGGATGGCTGTTTTGTGGAGAACTAATGTCATGTGCAAAATATATAGTATTTTTTGAAAATAAGTGCAATGTCGGGATATAAGAAGGGAAATTTTCTAGCTTAAGGTTTTTTTTAACATTTTTATTATAACCTCTTGGAAGCCAGTTAAAGATTTTAGCTAGAGGAGTATGATTGTTAGATTTGTTTCTTAGAAATATAACTTTGGCTGGATTGGGCTGTGGGGATCAATGGAGAGTTAGTAGCTTAGAAATATCCAGACCAGTTGGGAAATGCTTGAAATATCACAGAAGGTGCCAGTGGGGGTAAAAATGACAAGAATTGGTGCCCAATTCAATAAGACTTCTAAGGTAAAAGTTTTTTTTTTTTTTTTCTTAATTGAAATAGTGAAACTTTTAAATTTTAGGGTAAACTTACTGAATCTGGGGCAGTTTATGAAATAAATAAGAAAAATGCATATAGAGTGATGATAGATGAGTTTTAAATTGAATGCATCTCTCTAGTTTATATCTGTGGTATATTAAGATAAATGAGTTTAAGAGAATATAGCCTATACGCATTTGGGCTTAAAACAAAAATGTAGGCACTTAGGAGAAATCTGTATGAAGAATGACATCTTTTTCCAGAACCATTCTAGATACACCTTTCAGAGTAATTTTTCTGTTTTAATTTTGTATCACTTCTCACAGTTTGACATGCCATCTCTGTGCTATGCACTTATTTCCAGTACTGGTTCTCCTTGCGTTTTGTTTACCATTGTATCCCCAGTTCCTTGCATGGTGCCTGGGACAAAGTAAGAAGCTACAGATGTTGCTGAACGGACATACCCTTGACATACGGACATAATTCTTTACAGAGTTATCTTTGGTTGAATTAATTACGTGTGATTTTGAATGCTCATTGGTACACTCCCCCAAACGTCTGCTGATTGTAAACACTGCCTGATAGAAGGTTCTGTTATGACCACCCAGGGAGTCAGCAGGACCCAGTGGTTAGTTACCAGTTTAGACCGCCGAAGTCTGAGTTTCCTCAGCTGAATAAGATAATAAAATGAGCTACTTCAGAGAGTTTTTGGGAGTTTTAAAAAATAACATGTGGTAAGTAGCACAATACCTTGTACTCCTTACATGTAACCTCGTTTGATTTTCCTTTATGAGGACATAGCTAAATGGCCTGATCTTATGTTATTGCAGGAATGCTCTTCCATGTGCTATGCTTTTCTTTTAATAGTCCCTACCTTGAATATGGAACAGTGTAGTAGCAACCAGAATGAAATCAGAGGCTGTCCTTTAGATACCATTTTTTTTTCTTTTGGTATTAATGCAAATTATTTCCATAATTTTTTGGAAGTAAATGAAAGCCATGGAAATGTAGCAGAAATGGATCAGAAATATGTGAAACATATTTGTGTTGATCAAAAAACAGTGCTTAAGTGTGCAAAACTAATAACTGACTCTAAATAAGTTATGAATAGATATAAGGCTCATTTGGGTTAAAAAAAAAACCAACAAAAACTTAGCTATGGGAAATAGTATATTTAGGGAAAGAAAGGATGAGAACACTAAAAAAAAATATTAAACCTGTTTGCCCTTACTTGCGTGTCATTATTTCCTGCCATTCTTGCGGGCAAAAATAATCAGATTGATTGCAATCAAGACTCTCTTGTGAGCATTAACCAGAGAAAGGAAGAGCTGGTACTTCACGAACCACTTTTGCACTTTGATGGGGAAATTCTTTTACCTTTATTGTTTTACAGATCTACTTACGATTCTTGGACTATGAGATGCAGAACTCAAATGAATGCAAGAGGAATTTTGTGGCCGTGTACGATGGGAGCAGCTCGGTGGAGGATCTGAAAGCTAAATTCTGTAGCACGGTGGCGAATGATGTGATGCTACGCACGGGCCTCGGGGTGATCCGCATGTGGGCAGACGAGGGCAGTAGAAACAGCCGATTTCAGATGCTCTTCACCTCCTTTCAAGAACGTAAGGCTCTCTGCGCTTGATTGCTTGTCCTTCAAATATGTGAGCTGATGCAAGCCTCAAAGGCTGTTACCGGTGTTTTCTTCGTGCAGTTTGAGCACGGCAGGGTGTTCTTTAATAAGTTGTTAAAATCACTGATCTGCCTTTCCTTCATTTTTGATCCAGTGACACAAGGGAATTACATATTGCATTTTGATTACTTATTTCGGCAAATGTCTCACAGTCTTGCTTAATACCATTCACGCGATTTGACTGGGCAATGAATTTTGTCTTTGGTTTAGCTCTTAGGAAGAATGTGGAGCTTATGTAGCAGCTTTTGATGAAGTTTGAGTGTAAATCTTAAAAACCTGCATTAAAATATTTGGTAGATTCTCTTTAGTAAGCTTCTCTTGCAGTCCCCCTTATTTCAAATAAAACTGGCTACAGAGTTTCAAGTAACGTAGGTAAAGAGAGGATTACTTTGGGAAGACAGTAAATAGCAAAAGTTTCAGAAAAGTCTTACAGTGGTGCTGTGGGTGCTATGTGCAAAGCAAAGAAATTTTAGTGAATTATATTCTGGTAAATAATGAGTCATATATATATTTGGAGTATTCTTTAGAAACCTTGATTATTTCATGTTTTACACATTTATGCACATAAGAAAAAACCTGAGAAATTCAGCTTTATAGAATCTAAAACTTGTATTTTGAAACTGTACACTTTTTGCTTGATAGAAAAGACAAATATTTTTGAAATTTCAAGGATTTCTCTCATTGTCAGGAGCATAACCACCAATGTTTTTTTAAATCAGTAAATTTTAAATGTATTAGATAAGTAATTTTATATAAGAAATAAATATTTGGGGCTTTACATTCCTCTCTACGCAGTTGGAGAATTCTAGGGCACAAAAAAATGACTGAATACCACTCAATCTCTCTAAATTGTGCTACCACTATCCAGTGTCTGAAATATCTTTACCAGGTTTATGTCAGGTTTAAAGGCATGGTGCTATCAACACCTGCATTTCAGTAGGTGATTAAACCAGTGGCCCACTAATAGGTTTAGATATCATAAAAATCATAAATATCATAAAGATCTGCAGTTTTCACCCAAACTATACCATAGAATGTAATAGAGAGAAATGAAAAAATTATTATATTTCAAAAATTAACCAAGCAACAAGAGTATAGAGGAAGCTGACTCCTAGGAATCACTCACGTTTTATTTCGTCCAAAAGCAGTAGAAACCAATACTTTCTTTTTATAACCAACAAGAATATCTTATGCAGTATTAGCCTTTCTTAAAGAAAGTGTAGTAAACAGCTCAAAGAAGATATTAGTCTCATGGAAAGCTGTACTGGTCAAACTGCAAATGGCATATTCTGTTCTTTTCTGGGTATTATCAATAAGGAAGAGAGTAATCAATTGGAATGGACTAAGGAGGATGCAGAAGCATCCGGAATCATGAGAACAGAAGAAGAGATGTTCATCTTGGGGATGATTTTTTGTTCAAAATGTGGTAATTGCTTCCATTTATGCTGGTGATATGAGATTAATGTCTGAAAGGAGAGATTAATGTTTGAAAATCATAAGGAAGCAATTGAAGGGAAAAGATGTCTAGCTTATAGGTGATATCCAAAAGTGGACTGGATGCCTAGAGAAAACATGGACTCTGGATGGAAAGGTGATTCACCTTGAAAATGGGTGCTCTTCTGGCATGAGTGTGGTAGAGGAAACATCTACACTGGATAAGGAATGAAGTGGCTAACCTCTAAGGTCCTGTTCAACTATAAGATCGTTTAAGTTCTATGATCTTTAAAATATGCCTACACAAGAGATGGTGAATCATAGCATTACATGTATATATCATTAGAAATACATCTATTTGTTTAAGCTGAAAAATAGTTTCATTGCATGTGCTTGAATGATCTCTGAAAGTCATTTAAGTGGGTGGACTTTTTGAATGAATAATCCGGAAGAAACAGAGTATTTTCCCTATGTAGGGAGAAAGAGCAATCTAGCCTTCATGTTTCTGCACAGTGGAAGAAGTATTCTTATTGGCATGGTGAGTTTTGCTGTGCCTTCTTGGTGACGATCTAACTTCATAAGCCTCAGTTTAAACCTATTTATCCTCTCTGACATGTTACCTATGTAGTTTGGTCATGATGTTTTTCCTGCATTTGCTAAGAAGTGTACATTGAAATCTAGGTATTCCAGATGAGAGAAAACTTTCAAAACAACAAGAAGTAGAATTTAACCAATGTTGCTACTTGGAAACGTGTGATTCACACTTATTTTCAGGGTCCTTAATGAGAAAATGAGGAAACTCTATTTACCCAATAGATTAGAGGGAGTTTCACATTTCCCAGATGGTGTCATTTTATTCAATATTAGCGGCTTAGGAAAAATTTGCATTATTTTTTCCATTGTTGTTCACAGGTATACAAACAAGAATGACATGTATATGGACTAGAATAAATATTAGAGGGTAAATCAGTGATCAGTATCATCTTAACTGAGAAACTATCTTTACGTTTTCTTAGCTCCTCAATTTTTATAAAACAGTATCTCAGTGAAATGTTGGTAAGTGCTTGGAATGTATTTAATAATATTCCAATATCAGTTGGTATTTTGTCTTAGAATCATAGGACACTTTTAGGGCTTGGAGAATATTTTAGAGACCATCTATTTAAATCCCTCACGTGCTATGAATTCAAGTAGAAACAATAAAACCCAAAGAAATGAAATGACATTCCGAACACACACCCAACCCCACAATAATTTGCTTGACAGAATTTAGGCAAGAACTTAAAGCCAGACTCTTTGTCTCACGAATTCTCTTGTTTCTAACTTTGCCTCTTTGGAGGGAATAGACAAATGCACCCATTTCCTAACTGATGACAATGACGATGATGATGATGGTGGTGATGGTGGTGAGGGTGATGATGAAAGTAGCTATGCTTTTGCCCTACTCATCTATGCCAGCGTTGTTTTCAGTGCTTTATAAACTGACCTTTGATTCTTCTGCCCCATCGACTGCACATGTGCCCACATATTCTGCTTGCGTCCTATAGTTGCATAGTGTTCTGTTTTCACATGATAACAAGTATAAGGCTAAAGTAAAATTGTGACGAGGGGCTCCTATTCTGGGATATACTAAAATCTTGGGATTAGTGGATGCAAACGTGAATATGCTTGCAAATCATCCTATTTTTATATTTGTATCTGAGTATTATGGAAAAGGGAAAGAATGAGGGTTATACAGGAGTTGTAGAAATTCTTATTGTGAAATTCACCAGATTTTCAGGTTTCGCATGCACATTAGAAGCACTTTATAAAGCCTGCATTAAATGCCAACACTTGCAATGAAAACATCTCTAATATTAGTAATGGGCTGACCCTAAGATCATTGAAAAGGGGAAGTAGGTACCTTCAGCTGAGGCTTAAGAAATGCTTTCTCCCTCAGTTGCTCCAACAAACCTCACATCCCTCTGCCAACTTTCTAACTCTTCGCCGACTGCTGCCCTGATTAATCGCATCACATTGCTGCTAGCTGCCGCTAAAATGTTTTTCTTCAGAAGCAGAGTGCTCACACGTTATCCTAGAGAGCAGTTCTGAAACCTAGGGACAAGACAGAACATCAGCGTTATCACCAAAGGGGCAGTCTCCACTTTACTAAGTTTTAGCAGGTTTAATACTCTCCATGGTACTATGCTTCTGAATTACTTAAAACACTCAGGCTCCTCATAGACAATTTACCCACTGGAGAAGGCCATATGCATAAGTAATCCAAAAGAGAAGAAAAAATCATTTTAAGTACTAATTTTGGCTTGTGTTCTCTAAGAAAGATGATTTATTTAACACTTAAATGTATTCTAAGACAAATGGTAAAATTTATTTGCCGTTGTAACTAATTTGCTTTTTGGGATCACAAAGTAACAAATATCAAGGAGAATCAGCTTGGAAACATACTAGTGAGTAAAGAAAAAGGAATCCAGTTTGAGATAAATAGGCGATCCATTGGATAATTCCTACCTGGGTTATTGACTGTATGCCGTGCTCTCTTTTGGTGACTA
Organism: Cabassous unicinctus; assembly: GCA_029593785.1. Lineage (NCBI taxonomy): Eukaryota > Metazoa > Chordata > Mammalia > Cingulata > Chlamyphoridae > Cabassous > Cabassous unicinctus. The sequence continues at coordinate 55,029 of JAQZBX010001246.1, read as the reverse complement.
TGGCAGATGGTTTATGATCACACAGCTTTGCCCAACTGCATCACAGTCTATAAGGTTATTGATTAAATGAATTGCTACTTTATGGTGGAATATGATGAACTGAAAGAATATACTTTCTTATACTAAGATATTAAGCAGTTTTGGAAATACAAAATTTGGAAATGCCAATGCATGAACAAAAATTGTATCTCTGAATAATATTAATCACTGGCATTCTATTAACCCTACTGTAATTCAACAGTTGAACCAGCAGTTCAACAGTTATAAAAAAAAATGCTGTTGATCATGATGACTCTGATATACTCTAAGGAATCAAATTATTAAAAATAATTATATTTAGTATAATTTTTAAACTTTTTAATTTTGAAATACTTTCCAATTTACAGGACAGTTGCAGAAATAACCCAAACTCAATTCAGATACCCAGATCCACATTTGACTCTTTTTATTTCCCATTCTCCTCCTTCTGGAACTTGAATGTCTGTTACTATTATCCTATGCCTTTTCCACCACTGCATGTTGGGAGTGTTGGGGGAAGATAACTTTCCTCTTCAGTTTCTTGGGCCAAATGGTCAGGAATTGTCCTCAGGGACTGTACTTCAGACTACTTGAAGGCTTGCACCCTGGAGCCTCAGCTGCACCACATTTAGATGATTGTGATGGTGAGATTTGGAATTTGAGTTGATGCTGAAATAGGATGACATGCTTGGGAACCTCGAATGTCTTTTGCTTTTGAGAGGGAATGAAGCATTGGGGGTCAGCAGGTGGGCAGTGACCCACAGAATTCTGAGATGACTTCGATTAATCCTGTCCCCCTGGTGTACACCCCTATATAAACCCCACCCCTCAGTGCAGGGAGGAACTGTGAATATGATGGCCTATCCTTGGATGATTACGATTCCTGATGTGGAAAAGGGGGTTTGCAGCTGTAATTGAGGTCCCTGATAAGTTGGCTTTGAGTTAATCAAAAGAGAGATTAGCCTGGATGGGTTTGACTTAATCAGATGAGCCTTTTAGAAGAAGGTCTAAAGCTGGGGTTCTTAACCTTTTTTGTTCCATGGACCCCTTTGCCAGTCAGGTAAAAACCACGGACCCCTTACTAAGTCCACCTGTGCTGTGTATTATTTAATAATTATATCACACCCTCACCAACACCTCCCCACAAGAATACTGTTGTTTTGAATTTCAATTCAAGCTCACGGACCCCTGGTTAAGAACCTCAGGTGTAAAGGAAGAAGGCAGAGAGATCCTAAGCAGCTAACTGCCATGTTAGAGAGCGGTCCACGTGGCAGAGAACGGCAGGTGGCCTTGAGGAGGCGAGAACACCCGTGGTGACAGCCAGCGAGAAAGCGGGAGCTCTGTCCTCCAAGCCCAGGACCGAATTCCTCCAGCCATCCGAATGAGCTTGGAGGAGGACTCCGTGCTCCGGGAGAGACCCCAGCCCTGGCTTGCGCCTTGATTTTAGCCTTTTGAGACCCCAAGGAGCACGACCACTTGATCCTACCCTGACTTCTGGCCCACAGAACTGTGAGATCGAAAATATGTGTTGTTGGGGAGCGGATGTAGCTCAGTGGTTGAGTGCCTGCTTCCCATGCACGAGGTCCTGGGTTCAGTCCCCGGAACCTCCTAAAAAAAAAAATGTGTTAAGTGACTAGCTTTGTGATAATTTTTTCTCAGCAATATAAGATGAATACGTGTTCCCATTGCAAAGAAATGTGGTTTTTAATGCAATGTATGACCCAGATGACCATCTTAATATATTACTATTCTTATTCCTAAATTTGGTAGTTCAGGAAATGCAACAAAATATAATTATAAGCAAAATTTCACAAATCTCACCAACACAGCTTGACACTGAAAGTTGAATAACTGCTGGTGTGTTATTACTCTAATCAGCAATAACTTCTCCTTTTGATCCTCCATTCATGCGTTGTCCCTTCAGTAAACACTTTAGCGCTCAGGCACTGAGGCCACAAAGATGCATAAAATGTTTGCTTCCCCTAAGGCACTACCACACACATTCAAATTCTGTTCAAGTGTGTGACTCACTTTCAGAAAATGTTCATTTATATCTAGTGTTTTCTTCCACACTCCCCCCACACACATCCTCCTCTACTTCAGTAAATTACCCCCTGAAACATTTTATCTAAGAAGCCTAATGCTGCTCTTATAGTGTTTTTTTTCCTCCAGCATTTTCTGTATTAGTTGGATCTTTGCTCTTCTGCCACAGTGATTGATTATTACTTCACTGTTTAATTTTATTATCTTTTCCTGTTCTGGAACATGCTATGACCTACCACCTGCCTCGTGTTCACAGAATTAGCATCTGTCTGGTTGTTGAAAATTCCCAATTTTGAAATACAAACCAAAAAAGTCATATTATCTCAATACATTTACATTTTGTATATCCTAAAGGAAAAAACAAAACACTTCATAGATTTTAATTTTTATCATTAATGTAGAAAAGCACTAGGTTCAGTAACACTCTGAGAATGTACATCAGAAAATGTTGATAAAAATCAGCTCATTTTAATCCTTTCTAACTCCTTTCAGACTTAAAAGAGAGATGACTTTATATAGTTTGTTAGGAATAGGAAAATAAATGAACATAATTTAAAATTTTAGACTTCTTTATTTTAAAACATCAAAGAAAGAGGCAAAAAAAATTTTTTAAACTCAATTTTTAAAATTAAATAATGTTTAATTTAAATAAAATTAAATATTTAATTTTCCCTCTAGAACAAGCAAGACCAAAAGCATTTGCAAGTTTAAAAAATGCTAAGATCAAAAGATATAATACTATGTATTTCACCAAGGAAACAGGTTTTATGTGCTAGAGGGAGCAATGTTATGGTTATAAAATAGGCTGGAATGAAAATTGACATCTTACTAACATAGATTCCTATGACTCACCATTATGAGTTAGTGTGTTTTGAAAAGATTAATACCAACATTTGCACTTTTATATATAATTGGCAAGTATATGTATGTTTGGAACTTATAAATTAAAGTTGAACATTTCTAGGTAATAAAATCAGAAATCAACCACTTGGAAAAAAGGTTTTGCTCTTAAAAAATCTGAAATAGGATAACAAAATGTGCATTAGCACGTGCTTGGTGCCAGTCAGTTGGTTCTGCCACTTTCTTAACTGTAACCCCTTGACTAAGTTCTTAAACCTTATTAAGACTCAATTCCCTTTCCAGAAAATGGGGAAAGATTACAAGACAGCTGTAAGTTGCAAAGATGTGTCTGGAACAGAACAAGTGGCCAAATGATGATGGCTGCTACTGTGTCAGTGAATGGGAAAACAACTTCTGAAATTTTTACAGTCAGCGGTTTCTTAGTTTCAAATATAATGAGGCCACTGAGCAAAGGAAATGATGTGAAGATACAATCTGCCAAGGACTGTGTCTTCCCTCTTTACTCCCACCCTTCCTCGCCCTTCCTTCCTTCCTCCCTCCCTCCCTGCATTTCCTCCTTTCTTTCCTTCTTTTTAAAGATTTGATTGAATCCAGATGTGCCATAAAGAAAACAATTGTCAAAAGATGTTTTTGTTATATGAAGTGGATTTCTGATTGACTTAGTCGCTCATCTCAATTCATTGAAAAAGTTTTATGCATTTAGATATATACTTTAATGGAATAATTGGAATTTAAAGTAGATTTAAATTTTGAGTATTAAATATTGAATATTTAATATTGTGTATGGAGTTGAAATACCCAAATTCCTCAAGTGTTTTTTAGACTAAAACAGTTGGCTTAGTTTAAATAATTTTTGTTTTTTATGTTTTCTCATTAAATTGCATATAAAAGCTGCAGAATTGTTATTGAGATTTTTAGATTGATACTGACTTTAGTGAAGTATGGGTCTGCAAGGGTTCAGGGGAACAAAAATAAGGACAGCAAATTCCTTGTAATTCTTGGTGGGGTCTTAGGGATAATGTATATTGAGCTTGCTGATTCTGCGTTCAGAGTTATCCTAGTTTATGTCTGTCACCAAAAATAGATGGGACATGTTTATTAAATGGAAATTGTTATTCTCAATCGCTAGCATCTGAACTAACAGAATCACAAGCGTGATGTTCTGGTGGCCCATTCATGCTTGGCTTTAATCTTTGTTTACTGTTAAACTTGGCGTGTTTAATAATGAAATCAAATAGGATCCCTTTACAAGAACTGTGTGTTTGTAACTATCTAATACAGACATGTGTGCATCGGCCACAAAACCAACCCTGGGACACAGACCCTGGGCCTAATAGTAACCAGAGAGCAGACCCCAGAGAAATTTTAATATCCTCCTATTTGTAAGTGACCTGACTAATTGCACAATGAATAAATCATTGTGCTGAAGGCCCAAAGCAGATGTGATGATAGTATAAAAATGCATACTGATTTACTGGAATCACAAAAGAATGGATAAACCAGGATGTGGGCCATGCCCTATGTGAAGAAAGAAAGTGGTCTCTAGCTGTGGAATATTATTGTCATATAAAGATGATTCTCTTTTCTTTACCTGAGGTCTTTTGGAACAGTAAGAATATGGCATTTTAGCAGAAAAATAGGGATGAAATCTAATAACTGTGAGTTGGATTACACTGAAATTTGTGAACAGAATTCTTGTATGGGAAAAAGACATTACGCTGTTATCTCACTCAGTTAAATTGGATATTTTAATAATAACGTAAGCACATTGGAACAAAGAGTTTTGGAAGCAAATATTGATTTTTCAAAAAATATGATTCTAAAGGAGAAAATGAAAAGAATCATGAATCTATTTGTGCCTTCAAATCTGGTCAGCATTTTTTCAAATAAAATGTCATTGCTATTTGCATAGCCTGGAGGCCATTTTAAGTTTAAGATATGGTAGCAAGGTCAACTTTTTCCTTTCATTTTGGAAAAAAAAAAAACTTGTTTGGGGGACAATTCTGATGGCCCAACATATTTTTTTCTCATTCCCTGTTTATGTAATTAGAATACAACATTAAAAATAAGACTAAGCAACAAGCTATGCTCTTTTATTTTTATTTTATTTTATTTTATTTTTTTAAGCTACGCTCTTTTGAATCCAGGTTTCGAAGCCTCTGTGAATCTGTTCTCAGATGCTTACTCATAATTGGCATTTCTGATGTTTTATTCCTTCAAGTTAATTAAGAAAAGTCTTGTTATTCCTTAGAAATTAAAATCATTATAAGGATTGAGCAAGAAGATGGCACGTAATATTTATTATACTGCCTAAAGAATTTTCATTTTGCTACCTCATCAGTCAACAAGTATTTATTGAGCACCTACAAAGTGACAAGTATTCCAAGCCCCAGCAATTAAGTGGTGAACAACAACAAAAAAATCCTTTGCCTTACATTCTAATAAAAGGAAGCAAATAACGCTTAAGTGTTGGGAAAATAAGTAAAGAGGGATGAGCTCAAAAATAAAAGGAGGAAGATTGGGGGCTGCTGAGGCTCTGGTGGGCGATGTGGCTTCAGGAGCATGCTGAGTAAAGATTGGGGGCAAGCAGGGGTGCTTACTGTGGGTTACTTGGATGAGGGACACTAGGTGTCTGGGATTTAATCTACTTACTGGAAGGGTTTTGGAGTGTTGTAAATGGGGGTGAAATGTGGTCGGAGTTATACTTTAAAACAAGCAAGGTTGCTATGGTTGCGGTGCCCAGGCACGCTGGCAGGAGAGGGCAGTGAAGGACGGGGCTGCCTGGAGGCCCTGAGATGGTGGGAAGAGCCTGGGCTGTGCTGCCCAGGCAACGCAGGACGCTGGTCCCCAGCCTGCCCTGCTGTGGCACAGTGTGCCCTTCCAGTGTCAGGAAGGCCTGGGGGCTGGCAGAAGTAAGGTGGGGAGGGGCGGTTGAGAGGGGCAGTGTGGAAACCAATCCTTTGCAATAAGCCCATTCTGCCATTTTCCCTTCGAGATGTTAGGCAGACTTCCAAGTGGAGATGTAAAGCAGAAAGTAAGTTGACTATAGAGGGTAAGTTTGGACCTCGTCAGCCAACAGAGCATCAGAGGCTCTGAGGCTAGCGGAGCTCAACGGGGAGGGACGTGGAGTGAGGAGAAGAGGCGACAGCCGCAGGGGGGGTCTGGCCACAGGCGTCAGGAGACACCCGCAAAGCGGCCAGAGAAGGCAGAAGGAAAAAAATCATTTTCGGCAGCTGAATTGATCAAAATTATCAGCGAATAAAAGTAAATTTTCAAATATACTCGATTTTGCTATTCAGTATGAATTCAATTACCTAAATATATGTTATGGATCACAATTTCATATTTTAAATAATTTTCGGGTTTATTTCTGTCTCTCAGTAAAAGCACTTAATAGACTCTAGATCAGGGGTTCTTAACAAGGGGTTCCGTGAGCTTGAATTGAAATAAAAAAAAAAAAAACGTTATTCTTGTGGGGACGTGTTGGTGTGGGTGTGCTATGTTCCTTAAATAATACACAGTAGAGTGTGGTCTTAGGAAGGGGTCCATGGAACCAAAAAGGTTAAGAAGCCCTGCTCTAGAGCCCCTGGATAGCAGACAGCCTTCATGAATCAATATCTTCGCATCATGTCCTGGAGGTTCGTCCATGTTGTCGCATGCACCTGAACTTCGTTCCTTCTTAAGCTGAATGGTATTCCATTGTGTGTATACACCACATTTTACTATCCAGTCATCGGGTGGTGGATACCTGGGTTGCTTCCATCTTTTGGCAGTTGTGAATGATGTCACTGTGAACATCGGTGTACAAATAAAAAAAATCAATATCTTCAAGGCTGGTAAATGTTGAATTCAAGAAAAGAAGCAAGGAGGTGTAAATGTACTTCAAGCTCTCTCCTTTCCTGCTGCTTTCCACACATTTCTGTAAGCATCTCCTTTCTAATTAGAGAGAGGGGAAATAAAGAATAAAAAAGTAGACGTAGAAGACCCAAAGATATGAGAGTGAAGTGTGTGTTTGTGAGTGTGTGTGTGTGTCAGTATGAGTGTGTAAAGTTGTGTGAGAGTGAGTGGGTGTCAGTGTGTGTAAGTGTGAGAGTTTGTGTGTAAAGAGTGTATGATAGTGTCTTGTGTGAGTGTGTGTGTGTGTATGCCAGTTGCTGTGTGCACACAGGACAGCAGAGAAGGGTGAGATTTTGACAAAACTCAAGCTAAAAGAACAGTATTTGAGAGAAGCAAGAAGCAACGTGAGCATGTGTGGAGAGAACAAGGTGGGTAGGAGGGGATGGGGGAAAGCATTTGCACTTTAAAACATTTAGACAATGTAATGTTTTCTCTAAGAGGAATATTATCAAACATCACTTCTATTTCCTTTTTTTTAAAATTTTTATTTTTTACTTTGAACTGGACTGCTAATGATAGTTTTATTAGCCATACAGCACTGGTTTTTGAAATATCTGTTTCAGAGAGAAATCTGCCAGTTCTGATTTTTATTTTGTTACTTTTGAGTATTGTTCAGTGGATTTCTTGATTTCCAAAATAAGTAAATACATACCCCTAATATTTAGAATGCAAAGATTTAGTGGCTAAAGCATTAAAATAGTAATTATGAATTAAAAACCTTTAATTACAGAATTGAAAAAAATATTTATTGATGTGAGACAAACACTGAAAAAAAGTAATGGAACATCCATAATTAAACCTTTAACATTATAAAATATATGTTTTATGATTCTTCGTTAAGGAAGAAATCCCCACAAAAATCCTTGCTTTATTTTGAGTGCTGGAGAAGCTGCTCTTTCTTTTGTCCTTCCTTAGCTAATTCAAATATGCTCAAAATGTTTTTGGTCACCTCCTGCTAATTAATTTATTTCTTTAAAAAATCAGTGACAAATAGTCATGATTGTTGTTTGTCACAGATTCACCCCTGGTTTAACCAAGGAAACAGTTTCACTGAAGCCTGGTGTAAGCCTGCCCCCCTGTGGTAGGAATTGGAATATATGAAGGTTAAAAAATGGAAAGCAAAAGAAAGCAATGAAACCATCTTCAGTGAAATCTTTAAATATAGTTGATTATAGATGTATGAAAACTATTATTTTACTGATTCAAAAATTTGAAATGCAGAAAGGATTTTTGGATTAACATTTGTTCTTTCCATTAAATGTATTAGTTTTTCCCCATTTATAAAATTATGTGTATGTGGTTGTACATGGATACTTATACGTTTATGTGCATATGGAAAATTTCTCCATAAAAGCTACATAGAACTTGAAACCCTGGAAATAATCATTACTTATATTTTGGTTTATGTACTTCTAGTGTGAGTTTTGATAAATTAAAAATATCATTTCCTGCTTTTACTTAACTTTATATCAAACTAATTTCCCATATTCGTTGAGGATACTTCCTAAAGTTTTTTTTTTTTAATTATTTTTTGTTCATTAGATAATAAACAAATAAAATTGGAATTATTAGGATTAATCAAATTTAAGCGGGTTTTTTTACCTCAGGATTTCTCTGAAGCCTAAAGTTGTGCTATACATATTTCTTAGTCTTTGTGGTCCACAAAATGCTTTTTCTTCTCCACAGCAAATGCACTAAATTTTGGAGCTCCAAAGTATTTGTTATGAAACAGTCATATACATATTCACTGAAACCATTTTAACTGGATTTTGAAAATTGGAGTTGAACCACCTGTGAAGAATCCTGAAATCTGTTTCTTTGTATCATATTCCTCTGTTCTGTTTTGTTACTGCAGTTGTGGGTCTATGTTGTCCCTCTCATCCTAGCCCTGATTCTATAGGATCAGTAAGAATTTGGATCATTAAAATCATTAAAACAAATACTCCCCCCAATTTTTTGAGACAAAGATACTTCTTTATACTTTTCCAAGTTTCTTAGAGAGACTAGATTTGAACCTGGGATGTTATGGAGTGGACACTTGCTGGGGTGGTGGACTGCCTGAGCATGGCACACTGGCCAGCTTCTGCTGTGATCATCTGGTTCGCAGGAGGTACTTGTTGTTAAATGTCTGCATCATTATCCCTGGGTATAATAGTTGGTAGATCTATGTATTTAAACTCATTTCAAATTATATTATTATTATTAATTTGTTTTAACAATTTTGTACTAGCTAAAGAATAACAATCTGCTTCTTTGTTGCATAAAAGAGTAAACATTTCTATTTCTAGCGCTCATTTTTTTTTTTAAGAGTACTTATTGCATACTATTACATATTGTATTAGAAATCGGTTGGCTTTTATAAAGGGCATATATCTGAGGTAGAAGCTTACAGTCACAAGGCCCTAAAGAGTCCAACTCAAGGTACCATAAGAGATACTTCCTCACCCAAAGTCTGTTGCCACATGTTGAACAAGATTGCAGGAGAAGTCGCTAGGGTTCAGCCTTCCGCTTCCTCTTAAGGCTCCATGGTCCCAGCTTCTGGTCTCAGCTGTAGGCTGGCATAAGGCTCATCTCTCCCCCTGGGGCTCATTTCTTTCTAGGCTCAGCTGCTCTGTTCTCTTCACAAGGTCAGCTGTAGACTATCAGGCTCATCTCTCTTCCCAGGGCCTCTGCCGTGTCTAATGAGCTGTCTCTATTCCTCTGCCGTGTATTTTTCTGTGTGAGTGTCCACCCACCAAGGGGGCAGGGACTCAATGCCCTACTGATGTGGCCGAATGAAATTTTAATTTAATCAAGCAAACTAACCTTTGAATTTAATACAATCGAAGGATATCAAGCCCAGAGGAACAGACCAGTTTACAAACATAATCAATATCTCTTTTGGAATTCATAAATAATATCAAACTGCCACAAATGTAAAGTGCTATGCTCCCTTCTTTCAAATCTGCATTGTCCTATAATGTTAATAAGAGATCTGTGAGCTATGTATGATTACTTTACAAATTAGGAAATTGAATATTAAAGTAGTTAACTATTGTATCATATCTCCATAGTGCAAGGATATTTTGTGTTTTTATTTTTCATAGCATCACAGTAATTGGAAAAGTGCTAACATTTATTGGCCATTAACATTTGAAAATACCTGTGTATGGTTTTTTGTTTTGTTTTTAATTTATTGAAGTATATCGCTCATACATGAACATACATAAACAATAAGTGTATAGCAATAGTTGTGAACTTACAAAACATGCATAACATCATACAGAGCTCTCATACCCCATCTTACCGCCAATAACTTGTATTGCTGTTAAACATTTTTAACTAGTAATTAAAGAGCATCCTAAAAATATTACTACTAATCAAAGTATTTTCCCTAACCTACCCTATTATTATTTTTATATCATTTATACATAAACATACATAAACAATAAGTGTGTAGTAAAAGTTGTGAACTTACAAAACAAACATTCATAACATCATGCAGGGGTCCCATACATCAACCTTCCACCAACACCTTGCATTTTTGTGAGACATTTGTTGCAAATTATGAAAGAATATTGTCAAAATCTTATTACTAATTATAGTCCTTACCTTACATTTGGTGTATTTTCCCCCAACCCACCCTATAATTATTTTTAAAATATATTTTTATGACAGAAGTTGTAAACTTACAAAACAATCATGCACATGTGCAGAATTCCCAAACAACACTCCTCTATCAACACACCACACTGTGGTGGAACATTTGTTAAGATTATGAGAATTATCATCTGATTATTACCAGGTCCAAAGCGTACATTTGGCACACATTTTCCATACTCCTCCATTATCAACAGAGTACATCTTTGGCATAGATGCAAGAATATTACATTGTTACTGTTAACCAAAGTCCATAGGTCACTCCCGTTGTATTTTTCCCATGCTTCTCCACATTCCCACCACCCTGCAATAGTGATGTACATCTGCTCTAGCTCACAAAGGACACTCTTGCATCTGTACCATCAACCACAATTCTCATCCATCTCTGGGTTTACTGTGTTATTAGTTCCTAGATTATTCTCTAGCTTTCTGTCAATTGGCATTTACATCTCTAGATTACGCTTTTCAGCCACATCCCCATTTATAAACCAGCTGTTACTCACTACAATGTGTTACCATCAACTCTGTACATTCCCATACTTTTACAGTAAAGCTAATTAAAACTTCTACATACATTAAATATCAGTAGTTCATCTCAGTCCTCCTCTTATCTGCTTTAAGAATCCACCACCTACCACCAACGTCTTGAAGATATTTTCCTACATTTTCTTCTAGAAGCTATATGGTTCTTGCTTTTATGTTTATGTTTTTGATTCATTTTCAGTTAATTTTTGTACAAGGTTTGAGATAGGGGTCCTCTATGCTTCTTTTGCTATGGATATCCAGTTTTCTCAGCACTATTTGTTGAATGGACTGTTCTGCCCAAGCTGAGTGGGTTTGACAGGCTATTCAAAAATCACTTCACCATAGATGTGAGGGTCTGTTTCTGAACCATCAATTCGGTTCTATTGGTCTATGTATCTGTCTTTATGCCAGTACCATGCTATTTTTACCACTATAACTAGGTAATACAATTTAAAGTCCGGAAATGAGAGTCCTCCAACTTCACATTTCCTTTTTAAGATGTTTCTGGCTATTCAGGACCCCTTACCCTTTAAATAAATTTGATAATCATGTTTTCCATTTATTTAAAAATTCCAGTGGAAATTTTATCGGGACTACATTGATTCTGTATATCAATTGAGTAGAATTGACGTCTTAATGATATTTATTCTTCCAATTCGTGAGCATGGAATGTTCTTCCAATTACTTAGGTCTTTTTAAAATTTCTTTTAACAATGAGTTGTAGCTTTCTGAATACAAGTGATGTACACCATTGGTTAAGTTTATTCCTGAATATTTGGGTTTTATCTGTCATACTTTATTTTCACCACTCTTTTGACACTTTTAGTTACTTTCATTGATATAATCTTCATTTCTAGACTCTCTTCCAGGCATCTCTCTCCTGTCTTTTCTTTTCAGGCTGTAGCACACCCTTTAGTATTTCCTGCAAAGCAAGTCCCTTGGATACAAACACTCTCAGTTTCTGTTTATCCTTGAATATTCTAAACTCACCCACATTTTTGAAAGACAGTCTTGCCGGATATAAGATTCTTGGCTGGAAGTTTTTCTCTTGCAGTATCTTAAATATATCATACCACTGTCTTCTTGCCTCCATGGTTTCTGGCAAGAGATCAGCACTTAATCTTATTGGGTATCCCTTATATGTTATGCATTGCTTTTCTCTTGCTGCTCTCAGAATTCTCTTTTTGTCTTTGGTACTTGACGTTCTGATTAGTTCTGATTAGTATGTGTCTCAGAGTTGGTCTATTTGGATTTTTTTCAGATGGGAGTACGTTGTGCTTCTTGGACATAGATATCTATGTCCTTCAATAGAGTGGAGAAATTTTCTACCGTTATTTCTTCAAATACTCTTTCTGCTCCTTTTCCCTTCTCTTCTCCTTCTGGGACACCCATGACATGTATGTTTGCACGTCTCTTGCTGTTTAGTTCCCTGAGACCTTGTTTAAGGTTTTCCAATCTTTTCTTCATCTGTTCTTTTGTATGTTTACTTTCAGAGGCCACTTCTTCAAGCTCACCAATCCTTTCTTCTGCCTCCTCAAATCTGCTATTATATGATTCCAGTATATTTTTAATGTCATTTATTGCATCTTTCATTCCTGTAAGATCTGCTCTTTTTCTATGTATGCTTTCAAATTCTTCTTTGTGCTTATTCAGTGTCTTCTTAATATCCTTAATTTCTTTAGCCATCTCATTGAATTTATTAAGGAGGTTTGTTTGAACTTCTATGATTAGTTGCCTCTACTCCTTTATGTCATCTGGAGGATTATCTTGTTCCTTTACCTGGGTCATATCTTCCTGTTTCTTGGTGTGGGTTGTAATTTTTTGTTGGTGTCTTGGCATCTGGTTTACTAGATGTATTTATTTTGGGTGCAGTTTTTCTCTTTAGTTTAGGGCTTCCTGCCCTTTCTCCCTTGCTGGTTGTGTAGTAGGAGCCAAGGATGTAGTTGGTACTGTAAGCTGTGGAGGCTCAAGCTGCCCTCAGTGCTCCAAGGACCGATGAAGTTTCTCCCAACTTTCTCCTTTGCCAGGGGTAGGGACAGAATCACAGCTGTGTGTAATAATCCAGGTTGTGCAGGCCTAGACTGTAGATGCCCAGAGAGACTGATGAGGCTTCACGCCCCTTTCTCTCCTGCCTCTGGTGGGGATGGAGCTGCAGGTGCGGGCAGCAGTCTATGCAGTGCAGGTCTAAGATGACTGCAGTTGCCCTGGTAGACTTCCGATTATTCAGTCTGTGCCAGGTAAATGTACCTGCAGTTACCTGGATAGGCTGGTGCGGGGCCTGCCAGCTTCCTCCCTGCCAGAGGTGGGGCTGAAGCCTAGGCGAGGGCTGCAGGCCAATCTGCGTGAAAGAAATGGTTCCCTACTGTACTGTGATTTTCAGTCAGCCCAGCTTCCCCTCATGCTGGGGGTGGAGTCAAAATGGCGGCTACCGGCCTTCTTCTGACTTGGACAGGCTCAAACATTAGCTCTTCTTAGGGTTATACTTTAGCCAGCCGAATTGACTAATCTGTAGCTGAAATCGGTGGCCAACCAGCTCTTCCTTCCCTGTTTTTGGGAAATGGAGTTTCCAATTCCCGCCGCAGAACAGCTCCTGGGGTGGCTTGGGTTGTCAAAGTAGGATAATCACCAGCCTCCGTGGCATGGCCTGTAATTTCCCAGAGAGGCTGGCACAGCTCCCCCAGCTTCCTCCTTGCCCGAGGTGGGCCTGAGACTTAGGCTAGAGCTGCAATCTGATCTAGATGTAAAGAAGCTGGTCCCTGCCAGCACTGTGATTTTCAGTCAGCCCCGCTTCCCCTCGTGTCAGACACAGAGTTAAGATGGCGGCTACAGGCCTCTTTCTGACTTGGACAGGTTCAAACTTTAGCTGTTCTTAGGATTATACTTTAGCCCGCCGAATTTACTAATCAGTAGCTGAAGTTGGTGCCCAACCGTCTCTTCCTCTCCTGTTTTGGGGAAATGGAGCTTCCAATTCCAGCCGCAGAACAGCTCCTGAGGCGGCTTGTGCCTCCAGTGGAGGATGGGCACCAGCCTCCGGGGCGTGGAGGGCTCTACTCATGAATCTTCTTTGCAGATGGGCAGTCTCCTCCTTCCATTCTTTCAAGAATGTTGCAGGATGCTCTTCTGGTCTCCTATAGCCCCCAAACAGGTGCTTTAGATAGCTCTGGGTGGTCACCAACTGCCTTGTAACACGAGCTGATTCTAGGAGCTCCTCACTCTGCCGCCATCTTGCTGGTTGCCTGTGTTATGGTTTTTAAAGCTTTATCCCAATTAATTCTCAAAAGAACTTTATGTGGTAGTTGAGGTTATCCCCATTTTATAGGTGAGAACTGAAACTGAAAATGTTTATGCAAAATTTTCTCAAGGTCACACAATTAAATGGTGGTGGACCCAGATTCAAAGCCAAATATTTTGACTCCACATCTGCTGTGCAATACTCTTTCCAAAAAACCAGCTGCTGCTTATGCCTATAGTGCTTGCCTCTGTATGGCTGACAAGGGACAACACTCCTTGTGTAACTAAATCACTTAGGTAAGTGTTTTTATCCCCATTCTACAGATGGGATAACTGTGTAACAGGTTACCAGCTCAAGGGCAAAGAGCTTCTGAGGCAGAGCTGAGGCTTTGAGTCCAGCCGGCCAGGCCCTAGGGCCCTTGTTCTTAGTCAGTGTGCTGCCTCCCTCTTACAACCTGCTTCTGCCTTCAGAATTACAGCGCGTCTCCCCTCTGGAGCATCGTCAGGACTGTACAGTCCTGGGAGAAGCCCCTCGAATCTCCCTTTTCATACACAGCCTGTGGCACTGCCACATAAGAATGCTTCGCACAAAATGTGTACGTATAGTGCCTGAGGGAGGAGGGAACAGTGAGCTGGCGCATTTGTCGTATTTTAGCTGAGTTATAATTTCCATTTTCTTTATTACAAGCATGACTTAGACCTCGAGCAATGGTTTGCTTACACAGAACATCTTTTGGCTGATTATAGTATTTCACTGCATTTTTTTTAAAAAATCATTTTTCTTTTTTTTTTAAGGAACGCTTGGCATTAGATCCAGGTAATAAAATGGCAATGATCTATAAACCTTCCAATGAAGTGAGTGTGCAGTCATTGGGATCATCGTGTCATTTGCAGTGGCAAATAGCTGCACCTATGCACTTAAATTTTTTGACATTCATATGAAACTGTGTTTGATACTCTGATAGAAACAGAAGGCCTGATTCAAGAAATAAAGTATATATTTTTTTATTATGGCAACTCTGCCTGTGTGCAGCACTCTGAATTTTTTTAAAAATTTATTGAAGTATATCATTCATACATGAATGTACATAAAAAAATAAGTGTATCGTAATTATTGTGAACTTATAAAACAAACATGCATGTCATCATACAGGGCTCCCATACATCACCCCACCACCAATACCTTGCGTTGTTGTGAAACATCTGTTACAAACTATGAAAGAGCATCGTCAAAGAATTACTACTAACTATAGCCCGCATTTTACATTTTATGTATTTCCCCCAAACCCATTAGATTATTAACACCCTATATTAGTATTGTATACTTGTTATTGTTCAGGAGAGAGTGTTCTCATATTTGTTCTGTTAACCACAGCCCATCTTCCACCACTGGATTCTCTGTGTTATACAGTCCGATGCTTTGTACAATCCATTCAAAGTGTACACTCAGTGGCTCTCATTTTCATCACAGAGCTGTGCTGTCATCACTTCAGTCAATTTCAGAATGTTTTCATTACTGCGAAAGGAAAATTCCCATATCATATTATACCCCCCATTGTTGTCCCTTAGAACTGATATATCCTCTTTGACCTTGCAGCAAAAATATTACAATATAACTGTTAATTATTGTCCATAAGTTACATTAGTTGTAATTTTCTCATGTATCACCATATTCCTAACACTTTGTAAAAAAGAACATTCTTATATTTATTCTATTAACCACAATCTTCACCCGTCACTGAAATCACTGTTACACATTTCCTAGATTATCCTCTAGCTTCCTATCAATTGACATTTATGTCCACAGACTATCCTTTTCAGTACAATCAGCAGTGTTACTTATACTTACTATAATGTGTTACCATCAACTTTATTCATTTCCACACTTTTACAATAAATCTTATTAAAATTTCTACATACGTTCAGCATTAGCTCTCCCTTCCCAACACACTATCTTCTTTCTAGTAACCTATACTCTAGAGTTTACCTCTATGAGTTTACTCATTGTATTTAGTGCATATTAGTGAAGTCATACAATATGCTTTTGTGTCTGGATTATTTCACTCAACATAATGTCCTCAATGTTCATCCATGAGGACTTACAGCTGAATAGTATTCCATTCTATGTATATAGCACATTTTGTTTATCCATTCAGCAGTTGATGGACACATGAGCTGTCTCCATATTTTGGCAATTATGAATAATGCTGCTGTGAACATTAGTGTGCAAATTTCAGTTCACATCCTTGCTTTCAGGTCTTCTGAATATATTCTGAGTAATGGGATTGCTGGATCATAGGGCAGTTCTATATTCAGCTTCTTGAGGTACCATCAAATTATCTTCCACATAGGCTGCACCATTCTACATTCCCACCAGCAGTGAAGGAGTGTTCCTATTTCTCCACATTCTCTCCAGCACATGTAGTTTTCTGGTTTTGTTTTTGTTTTTTACTAATGTCTATTCTATAAGGTAAGAAATGGTATCTCATTGTAGTTTTGATCTGTATTTCCCTGCATTTTCATATGTTTCTTTGGCCATTTGTATTTACTCTTTGGAGAAATGTCTATTCAAGTCTTTTGCCCATATTTTAATTGGGTTACTTCTTTTTTTATTGTTAAATTGTATGATCTCTTTATGTAACATGGATATCAAACACTTACCCGATATGTGGTTTCCAAATATTTTCTCTATTGAGTAGGCTGTCTTTTTACTTTCTTGACAAAGTCTTTGGAAGAACAAAAGTGTTTAATTTTGAGGAGGTCCCATTTATCTATTTTTTCTTTCCTTGCTTATGTTTTTGGGTGTAAGGTTTAAGAAACTACAGCCTACCACAAGATCGAAGATGTTTTCCTACATTTTCTTTTAGGAGTTTTATGGTTGTAGCTTTTATATTTAGGTCCTTGATCTGTCTTGAGTTAATGTTTGTATAAGATGTGAGATAGGGGTCCTCTTTCTTTTGGATATGGATATCCAGGTCTCTCAGTACGATTTGTTGAATAGACTGTTCTGGCCCAGCTTTGTCAAAAATCACTTGACCATAGATGTGAGGGTCTATTTCTGAGTTCTCAATTCGGTTCCGTTGGTCCATGTCTATCTTTATGCCAGTACCATGCTGTTTTTATCACTGTAGCTAAGTAATATGACTTAAAGTCAGGAAGTGAGAGGGACTCTGGATTTTAAGCACTGTTTCCTTAGGTGCTACTTTATTATATGTAAACTTTGAGTTTCTTCTGGTTAACTTAAGAAACAAAGGAGCTGGTTATAAAACACATTTGCTTTTAAAAACGTATGCTGAGTTTCTAAGCACAAGTGCTTGTCAATTGGCAGAGTATGTGCTTTCCCAGAAATAATAAAAACCAAAGAAATGGTGCTGAAGTGTAGTTCTGACACTTTCACAATGCGTATTGCATTTGAAATTCGTGGCTTTGAAGGCTAATGCTCCTCCAGCAAAAATACCTGTCAAAGTGTTCTGCTCTCTGGGATACTCAGGTATACAGTCTGGTTGGAGTTAACCTTTTGCTGTTAACACTGATCAATTAAAATGTCTGTTAAATATATGCGAGAAGCCTAGAATTGTTAAGCCATGTCACAGATGAAAAATTTAAAAATTTTAAAAAGACATGCCTTCTAGCCTCAAAGAACTGTTGGGGAAACACAGTAAGCATGTATTAAGTGCTAAGTGCCTTTAAACATCATTGGAATGACCTTTTAAAACTGAGTAGATAATACAGTGCTGATCGGATTTGGATCTGGCGAGTGGTGGACTAGGACAAGGGGGATGGCTAAGGGTGCCAAGCCATGGAGAGAGGAGGTTGGGGGGGTGGAGAGGAAGTGTCAGTAGAAAGGGGATCCTGGAAACCCTTGAGAGGCGGCAATGGGAACGTAGTCTTGATTTGGTAGACAGGAAGTTATTTTAGTTAAGCAGGAAAGAGGCGTGAGAATCTTTCATGGACCATTGCATATTTGCATTTATATAAGAAATATTCAGACCTGCAATATCAAAAAGATTCATAACCCAATATAATATTTTATTTCCAGCATCTATAAAACAAAACTTCCTTTGTCCAAGGAGTGTGGGTTGTTACAGGTTTGTTTCTTAGCCATTTCAGGGTTTTCTAGTACATTTTTGTTTTAAATGTAATTAATTGAATGTGATTAATTGATCTACTTGGGTTACCCATTGCATTCTCAGTCAAACTTCTAATAATAAATAATAACTTATAGTGGCACACTGATTTATACTTTATATGGCACTGTCACAACTACTAAGCAACAGAAACAAATAACATCACATTTTGAGCACTTGGAATCCAAATCTCAGTGCTCTTAGCAGCATATTGATGTTTTTTCACTCATTTACAGAAGGTAATACCTTTTTAATTTATATATTTGCATTTTAAAACTTTAACCCAATCTGTTTAATGGTAATGATAATTTTTCTAACTCATTATGAAAGGTCAATAAATATTTATGCTCTTTTAAAGATGTTCTTCACTTGATCTATAACTGTACTTTCAAAACCAGTGCAATTTATTAGACAAGGGAATTTTACATTTTTACTAAAGCATTTTGCATATGTTCTAATCTATTAGCTGAAAATTTTTGCTCTGTGTACACATTTTGACAACATCCATAATTTGCCTAACAGACCATATCAGTTCTCTAAAAGCCGTAAGGGTTGATTGTAGAAATTCAAATTTATTTCCTCCCTAAAAAGCACATTTTTGCAATAATACATCTGATCATTAAACTTGACATTATAAAATTGTATGGTGTGCTTAACAAATCAGTAGCCCAATAAAGTATTAAGAAGGATATATTACTTTCAAAATGACTACCACATATTTTGGACTTTTTATTAGTTTTTTTTTCTTTTTCCAAAATGACTACTTGCTTTTTTATTCATGAACCAGAGAATCTGAAGCCACACCTCAGCAGAAACTCCGTCATCTTGGGAGGAAGGTGAGGGGTGGGCATGGTGAGCCTGGAGGGGCCACTTCTATTTGGGTTAACCATAATTTTGTCTTTCTTCTGATTTTCAGGATTTGAGTAAAACACTCAAAATGGTTTTTATTTTTAGGGATCCCTCAAGGAGTGTTATAAATATACTAAGATGCCTTATGCAATGTATTTCCTGACAATTTTGATTAATATAGCAAATACAATAAGCACAGTAACTTTGTAGAACACCTGCAGTACAGTGAAGAATCATTATAATATGTCTTGTTTACATAGTATTGCTCATTAATAAAAGCTTACGGAATGATTAACCACTGTAAATTATGTGTTTTATATGTAAGTTTTTGTAGAATGCCTATTCTTAAATGGGTGGCAGAACTATTCCTAAAACAAAAAACACTAAAATTATATTTTATGAGACATACAGGATGATTGCAAAGATAAAAACAAAAGGTAACTTTAAAGCACTCTCTGTAAACTATAATCCATAATGCAAAATTACTCTAGAGACTTATTATTTTAAATATACTATTACTCTAATAATGAAATAAATGTATTTTCCTAATATTGGAATCATCTAACATTTTACTAGCTATATTTAATGTCTCACTTTTTCTCCTAATTATCATTCATCCCTTCTTGGATCCTTATTTTAGCTAAATGTTCCTTAAATGTGCATTGTGATTTGGAGACATGGATCATTGTACCTTAAATCACTAGAATATGTGAAATGTATGTACAGTAGGCTAAGTTCATCACTATCTATATTGTAAATGTAAAATGAATATAATATAGATCTTTTTCTTATATTATTCAGAATTCGTTTTCCCCTGGTTCTGAATTTCTATGACATTATTTTTTCATATGCTTAAATGATGCAATGGGGTTTGGTTTAATATATAATTTTCTTCATTAGTATTTAACTTTAAAAAGTTATTTCAATATTTCATTTAAGTCTTTATGTATAAATTTATATATACAGAGTGACAAGGCAAAGCATATGTTCATTAGTATTTGCTTCATTTTTATGATGGAAAACACCCTGGCCAGTTTTTTAACTGAGCATCTGCAGAGGAATTTCAATTCTGTTACTAACGCAAAAACAATTACCATTACTGAACACCCCTGAGAATGTCATGTCAGATCGTTTATCTCAATTTAATGGCAAGTTATCGTTCTAATTTTTGGTGTTTTTAGGTGTTAAATGTGAATGATTTACTCCTCCACGGCAGTTATAACTTATTTTTTTCCTTCTTCCTCTTGTGTTTAGCTCCCTGTGAAGGCAACACCTTCTTCTGCCATAGTAACATGTGTATTAACAATACATTGGTCTGCAATGGACTCCAGAACTGTGTATATCCCTGGGATGAAAACCATTGTAAAGGTAATGGTTAGTCCTTGAAATGTGCAGAGTTTCCCTTCCTGCAAGGTGGGAGGGAAGTTTATTCCGATGTTTGTATACACCCCAAAATTTTAGAAATAGATTGTACAGTGGCTTTTGTGAGCTTTGTATATGCTTTATAACTGATTAGTATTTTTCTTTGTCTTTACTTGTGCTGTTTCCAGAAGTTTCTTCAATTGATACACAAGAGATTATCCTGAACCCTTGAATACTTAGTAAAGGCATTTTTCCTTATAAGAACCTTAAGAGCCGTGGGCAGGAACATTGAAGTGTTCAGTGGAGTGCAGTACTTTCCTGTCCTAGCTGATGCCACTTGACCCATGGCTGTGTTTCTCATTTACTCCAGTTTGCCTCCACTGGACATTGTGCACATACTTTAAAGATAAATGATATTGAAGAAACCTTTGTGCATTCAAGTACTTCTGGCCACTTAACTCAACTTCGGATTTGCTGCCAAAACACTTTTCTTCCTCTCCAGTGAAAGCAGTCTCCAAGCTCCCCACTGTCTGCTCTGAACACAAAGATTTGGTTTTTCAGATGGGACTCCTTGGCTGGGTTGGGAATGTTGCCTGTATTCCTTCAGTTGGAAGTGCCAGGTATAATCTTTAGTTAAGATCCAATATTAATTTGCAAAAAGAGTGACATGGGCAAATACTTCTTTCACGCTTCTTAAAAAACAATGTTATTTATTACGTGCCTTCTGTGAGTAGAAGCAGAGAAGCGTTTCCACGGTAGCACTGGTTCAGATAGGCAGTAGGAAAGGCAGGTCCAGTGTCAACTACTTTGATGGCTCTTGTTGGCAATAACCAGTTTTGTGTCCAAGCAACCACTTCTGAATGGCTGGGAAACTGAATATTTTGTGAAGAATCTTAATGAAGATTAATTAGCAGTCATAATCTGCTTTGTTCACCTAATGTAGATTTGTTTCTAAATACAGAGAGAATATTCATCATGAGCCAGTAGTCAAGACAGTGTGTATCTAGGTGTGTTAGGAGCCTCTGGGCTCATCTTCTCTAGATGGCGAAGCCTCTGGGGGCCCCGGCAGAAATCAAAGTGTGTTGGACACTGGACACTGACTTAGACAAATAACCTCAAAAATGAAGCCCATCCACATTCAAGTCAAATTCAGATTGGAAACATTTCCCCATTTGTTTTGTTTTCCTTTTAAAACTACTTAAGTTATAAAACACAAAGAGAGAAAACTATCTTTACATTGCAAGGAAATAAAAAGACAACTGAACACACTATATTTTTAGTTGTTCCACCCTTAAGCCATGATTAGACTCATTGTTTAATTATTGTTTTAGTTCTATTTCATTTTATTTTAACATACTGCTGCATGATGTTTAGGAAGACAGTAGCTTTGCTGCTTCAGAAGGAACAGATGAGGAAGATGAGAGCTGACAAAGAACAGCAAGGCAAGGTTAACAGTAGTGATTATATGACAATGCTAATCATAAGGGTAAATCATTAATTTATTTAATCATTTTTATATACCAGGTTTATTGCAGTGTCATTCATATATCATATTTATTCACACATTTAAAGTGTGTAATTTAAAAGATTTTTGTATATTCAGGATTATACACTCACCATCAAAGTAATATTAGAACATTTTCATCACCCCCCAAGGAAACCTCATGCCCATTAGCAGAGGCTCCCCATTCATCTCCCCCACCTGTCCCCACCCCCACCCAGGCACAGGCAACCACTAAACACTTTTCTGTCTCTAGAGAATCACCCATTCTGGACCTTTCGTATAAATGCCATGGTACAATGTGCGCTTCTTCTGGCTGGCTTCTTCGACTTAAGACAATATTTGCAAGGATCATCCATGTTGTAGCGTGTGTCAGTACTTCATACCTTTTTGCTGATGAATAATAATAGCATTGCATGGGTAGACCGAGTTTTGTTTATCCATTCATCATTCAAGAGAAAACTGGGTTGTTTCCACTTTGGGTTGTTATGAATGGTGCCTCTGTGAACACTCACGTCCGTGCCTGGGCACAGCTTCTGTGCCACTGCTCTGGCCTGGGAGCAGGGACAGTGGCCCCCTGTTCTAGGAGTGACACCCAGGCTTTGTGAGCAGGCCGCTGCCTGAGGGGGCGCGCTCTGCAGCTCTTGGTTCTGCAAATTGCGGTGAGGTGGGGCCGCCCGCTCAGGCGGGTAAACCTGGTATAAAGCATCTGTGCTGAGGAGGAGGAAGTTAGGCTGCGGAGATAAGAACTCCTGGCAGCCTGCTTCTCCTGGAGAGATACTGGAGCTCTATGTTGGGCCCTGGGGCAGAGGAGGCCCCGAGCTCTTGCTGCACCCTCCCTCCCTGCAGAGTTCCCATCAGGCTGAACTTGGGGTGGGAAGGAGCATGTCCCGGTTCAGATGCCGCAGAACCCCATGGTTCTTAGAGAAAATCCATAGATGTTCTTGAATAAATGTTTCTCCCTTGGTGAAATGCCATGGTGCAGTATATCATTAGGACGATTTCTAAAGACTTTTCACGATTGCCTTTTGAAAAATACTTTCTACCAGTTATGGTTGTTTCACTGGGGAAATAGTCCATGGAGGCCCTGGCATCACCTTCCAGTAGGTGTCTCCCTAGGAGTATAATCACCTTTAGCTTTCAGAAGATTGTTCCTTTTACCTCAGTTTTCCATGGCAGGAATAGGTGCAGAACAATCTGGGGATATTCGTGTCTCTAATGGAGTTGGGAGGTTTTCTTTTACCTATGTAAAGAAAAAAATGTACTGTTTTTAAAATTGTACTTTTTTTTTTTTAATTTCTCCCTCCTGAGATGGCTCCCTCGTCTGTCTGCTCATCTCTGTTCATTTCACTGCTTGCTGTCTCTGTTCATTATGTCTGCTCATTGCATCCACTTATTATCTGCTCATTGTGTCTACTCATTGTCTGCTCGTCTTCTTTAGGAAGCACCCAGAACCAAATCCAGGACCTCCCATGTGGGAGGCAGGTGCCCAACTGCTTGAGCCACATCTGCTCCCCAAATGGTACTATTTTTAAACGGGGCATTTATAAAAATGCATAAAAATGTACTGTTTCTAAAATTACAAGTCCGTTCCCAAAAGTCTGGCTAAAGGTCATATAAGACCTCCCCCAAACCAATACACACACATGCACACACATCCAGGAGGGATGCTGGACCATGGGAGGTCTGCTTTCAAGGCCTGTGACAAGTGAGTCTTTTAGTTTAAATGTTTGTTCATGCCACTTTAAGTAGCCTCCAAAACTTACGTGCTTGGCCTATTCGATTTTAAAGTTCTGGATACACCTTCTGACCCTGATGTTGATGAGCCATGGTCTGTTTCTTGTTTTGCTCTGTCTGTCTGTCCTTCCATGCTCGGTGCAGAGAAGAGGAAAACCCACCTGCTGGACCAGCTGACCAACACCAGTGGCACCGTCATCGGCGTGACCTCCTGCATCGTCATCATCCTTATCATCATTTCCGTCATCGTGCAGATCAAGCAGCCTCGTAAAAAATACGTCCAGAGGAAGTCAGACTTTGACCAGACAGTTTTCCAGGAGGTGTTTGAGCCTCCTCACTACGAGTTATGCACTCTCCGAGGGACAGCAGCTACAGCTGACTTTGCAGATGTGGCCGACGACTTTGAAAATTACCATAAACTGCGGAGGTCGTCCTCCAAGTGCGTCCACGACCATCACTGTGGGTCCCAGCTGTCCAGCGCGAAAGGCAGCCGCAGTAACCTCAGCACAAGAGATGCTTCCATCCTGACAGAAATGCCCCCCCAGCCCATCAAACCCCTCATCCCGCCCACCAACAGGAGAAATATCCTCGTCATGAAACACAACTACTCGCAGGACGCTGCAGATGCCTGTGACATCGATGAAATTGAGGAGGTGCCGACCACGAGTCACAGGCTGTCCAGACACGACAAAGCCGTCCAGCGGTCAGTATCCATAGATTTTTTGATGACAACTATATCCTGAGGACTGAAATTCCTCCAGGCTCTTGAGTTCTATTTTGTCATCCTATTTTAGTTTCTCTTTTTAAATCACCCTAGGGTCTCACCATTTTCCCTCTTCCTTCTCCTTCTCAGTGCCATCCATACCCTTGCTAAATCCCATTTACCTACGTGGCGTGTCTATGTGTGTGATGTGAGCACACATGCACACACAGACCAAAGATATTTCTATATGTATGCAAAGTTTACTTCTGCACAAATTAGGGATTTTAACTTATATCACTAATTTATATTACTATTTTCTTCTGCATAGTTAATAGGAGGTCAGGAATGCCGCTCCCTTCAATGTTTATATATTTTAAGATGTGAAATATCTGGAAACCATTGCCTTACCGAGATGGTTAATCCATCTTGTTGAATAATTTTAATGTAAAAATAATGTATTTTGCAATATAATGGATTATATTTTTGGTATTAAAATGAAAATGCATTTCTCCCACATATCACTTAATATTTATATCACAAATGACATATGATAGCATGGCATGCTAAGATACTAAACATTTATATTTAAATGTGCAAGCTGTAGTAGATAAATGTGGTTTATTTTCCTTTGAATATAAAGACAATATTATTTGTGTTGTATTGTTAGCCCTAAAATGAGTAAAAGTTTTGAGGAAGGAACATTTAAATCTAGAAAAAAGGTATTTTAAATTCCAAAGATCAAGTCTACTTATGTTTCGTTTTGCATGTTTGCTAGCATTTAATTTGTCTTACAAATTCAGACTTCCTCAATACATTCTCAAAAGCAAAAATATTTTAGTTGATTTAATTATTTTTGCATGCTGATGGAAAAATCTATTTCCACAGTTTTATGTATTTTTAGGAATGCTTTTTAGTAAATATTTGTGTGCATATATTTATTTTTGTGCAAATATTACTTTGTTGAATGAAATAGCCATAACATTCCAGGTTCTGCCTCATTGGGTCTCTAAGCAAACATGAATCTGAATACAACACAACTAGGGTCTAAAAAGAAAATTCAAGGTAAGCCAACACCCTCGGTTCCTCCTCCCACTTTGCTGTATTCTGTTTTGTTTTGTTTTGTTTTGTTTTTTTGCAGTTGTCTGGTAGTTTTTAGGGAATGTGCTATTTATTCATTACTTCTTGAGATGTATGTTTTGTGACATTTCATAATTGGGCATATAATGGAGTCAGCATTAATGGAAGGATGATTCTTGGATTACACATCTTTGAAATGAATTTTAATATTCTTGTCATCAAGCATTGTACTAAAAGGTTATTAAAAAGGACCATTGAATTAATAAGCTAATTTTACATTTTAAAAAATAAAGATACTAAAATTAATGAGCTCTTCAAAGAAATACCAGAAGAAATCCAGGATTTTAAGAATCACTTCTTTGAATATTCAGTTTCAGTATAATTGAAGTTAATGTATAAAACTGATAATTACTTTATTCATTTAATTTCACAATATTCTAGCCCAAACCCAAACACTTTTTGGTAGCAGTCATACAATTGGTGACTCATATTTTGCATGAATGTGTAGCTTATTTCATCAAAATTAAATGAAGCATGTTATGTCAAATTTTATGATATAAAATTTGAATGCTTGATATTGTGAAATGTTTCATAAATGCCAGTTGTCTATGTGTACATCTATTTTGTCGTTGGATATCATAATGGCTTTACTTTTTGCACTTGATATTCAATATCTATAGTAGATAATTTGTCTCCAATTAAATTTGCTTGACAGCTAATCTCTTCAAAACTCTTCAAGCCTATCAAACTGTTCTTGAATTAGATGAACCCATTTCCATGCTCTACATTACCTTAATAAGTTGATGTAGTTGTATGCATTTTTCACTGGGAGAAAATGTTTTAACTGTGTTTTATTTTCAGAGAAGAACTATTTATACAAACATGGGGACTGTGAAAAGAAAATTCTATAGTGAGTTGTGAAAAGTGGACATATTTCTAAATTCATTCCACTGCCTTTATCCAAACTTAAGAATTACAGACATTTGTCATTCCTTCGGCAAGACATCCCCGCTGCACAATGATATGTTCATTTCGTAATTTGGTTGCTGGCCACCAAGTGCTCCTTAGTCTTTAAATACATTTTGAGATTTACCGGAAACTTGAAGAAGAAATTAGTTCCTGATTAAGACGATCCCAACTTTATTTTTACTGTCAATTTCACTTTTGTTTCTATGTTGTTTTATGTCTTTGTTATATACTTGTACATGTGTGATATGTGAAAAAACGATTTAGGATGAACAATGTACATTGTTTTCATTATATAGACTGCTTGAGAATAGTGCGTTCCTGGGTGATTTTGAACATGCTACAGTGAAAAGTGAAACTAAGGACGATGGCTACACCAGCTAGAGGTTTTATGGACTATAAAACTCATTTACTATTGTCATATTATGAGTAAATGCAGTGGAAAGTTATGAGTAAAATTACTAGATTGCAATAAGAAAGTTCTCTCTCTCTTTTTTATTTTTTTATATTTCTTTGGTCTTTCCTACATTCCCCCAATTTCCCTTTTGTTTTATATCAAAGGAAGATACCAAGTTTCAGAAATAGTTTTTGAAATCAGGAATTTTACCATTCGTACCCAACAATAGAATTTTTTTAAGCACTTAGCAATATGACTGAATTGACAGTTTGAGAAAATACCTTGCATGTCGGTCTTGGATATTTGAGTTGGAGAAATATCCTTTTTATTAGAAACATTGTAAAAAGCATGCATATTCTCAAATACTGCTGTTACTCTTCCATTTCTTTGTGACATGTGCTTGCTACTTGTAACTTTTTATATGAAGATATATAAAAATGTATAATAATTTCCTAACTTGAGTTAAGAGAAATGTTTTCTTCTATTAGAGAGATAAAAACTGACTTGCGTAAATCCACACTTTATATAAATGCTTTCCAGCTGTTAGGCAACAGGAGGTCCTTGAGTACTGAAGTTTACTCCCTTAAATATTTGACTTCTAAAATTTTATGGAATATGTTCTCCTTTTGAAATAAGAAGATTTTTTAAAATGCTTTAAAGTCACAGGCCCTTTGACGACCCAAATTACACAATTCTGAATCATTCTTATACTGAGGTGCACATATTACATCCCAAAGCTTGCTGACTATAATTGTTTTATATATAAATAGAGTAAAATCCTTAATTGCTGTTGAATTGCATACTCGATCTCTGAAGTTTGATTATATGAGTGGTTACTTTTTAAAATATTGACTGTATATTTACATAAAAGAAATTTTAAAAAAAACAAAACAGAACTTCTATAAATGTCCTTGCCAACATATTCAAAACTTCTGAATTCTGAAGGTTAATAGAAGTCTTTCCTTCAAATAATAAAGCAGTATAATCTACCACAGTTCAAACCTTGTAACTCAAGCAGCCTTTACAAACCAAATAGATCAATTACTGGCATACATTCCTGTTTGAAAATCAATTTCATAGATGTTACTAAACAAATTAATGTGAAAGAAAATGAAATTCTCATTGAAAATTTAAAGGATTACCTTATAAATTCTGAGTATTTTATTTTTTAAAAAGTCAATCTACAGAAATAATTATGTCCATGAATTTGATAAAATTGTTGAATAGGAAAAAAAGCCTTTATTTCTGCACTTATCATTTGAACATGATAAAGAAAATTATTCTTTTCAATGTTCTGCTACATATTTTTAATACATGTGGCTTATGTTAAAATGTACCCTTTTTGTTTGGCTTGACTGGTTTATATTTATGCTTACTTTTATGCCCTCCATTTCAAAATGTATACAGCCAGAGATTATTTTATGAAATAATTAGCCATATTTGATACCATTTTTCTCCCTTTAGAAATCTGCATTGGATCCTTTATACTTTGAATGAATAATCTCATAAACTATAACATACATGTCAAGAATTTTTATTTATAACAGCAAAAAAGGAAAATCAAGTTACATTTACAATTCACTTATCTTGTAGCTGTCCCCAGGACTTCCTCCCCCTCCAAATCTTCCTAAATATTCAGGATGCTTCTAAGCTGCCAGATTTCTACTTAGGAGGTATTTGCACCAAAATCCATTGATGAAACTTTTCCTTTCTCCCTTTATTGTTTTCCTGACATCAAACTAAACTACATATAATGATAAACTTGGGTATCTTACAATATATTCAATAAATACAGTCCTGAAGGTATTTCAAACGGGTATTAGGTCTCCTCAGTAGTAATACTGAACCTATTTAACAAATGGCACTAGGCGCTGACTAATCAAGAAGTAAGTTAGTGATTGTCCTGGAGCTGGATTCTGGGACTCCCGTCTTTTTCCCAGCAATAGCTCTAAATGAAGGGTCTTGGAAGTGAGGGCATCCAGGGGACTTGGGAGAGGTCCTCTAAGTGACCCTGGAGGTGGTTATTTAAATGTCAGTATTGAACCTAATGATATAGTAAAAACCCACACTTACTGGCTCCATCAGTCCCTATCAGTTGAGCAGCAAACTTTGGCCTACATCTAAATGGCCAAGTGGGGAGACACATGTAGGTAAAGAATGAGTTGTTTCAAGACTTTTAAATTAATTTATTTAGTAAATAATTCCATTGATTTGAGAAAGTCAACTCAAATATTAATGGAAGTGCTTTGTTAATTCAATGAGTTGACTTTGAATAATATGATGTTAATTCAGTATGTTAATTTGATAAGAGCTGTTTATTTTCATGTTATTTATCCATGTTTAAATTCACTTTTCAAAATCTTGAAGGCATATCATAATTACCTGCAACATCTTTTAAGCCCTGAATTAAGTTGCTTTCATCTCTCCAAGTGCATCCTAGCTGCCTAATTCAAGGTTGGTGTGCTGATTTAGATCAGATCATTTTGTACCTGATTTCATACCCATGCTATTTTATGCATCATATTGCAAAATAGACCTATGTGATGCTTGGTTTTCCATAATAAATTTCCATTTGATTAGATAATTAAGAAGTGTCTATAAACATAATTGGAGATTACTGCCTGTGGGCTTTTAAAGGAGAATTTAGAGGAGAATTTGAAGGAGACATTATGGAGATGCTGGCTTTTCTGTTTCACATGACCTTTTTTCTATTAAAAATATTTTGATGGTCTAACTGACTTCATAAACTGTGATTATGTGTTTAATAAAGTTAGCTTGTTGGCATGACTTCAATATTTACTTAAGATATTGCATCAAATTTTTCTATATTTTTCCATTAGGAATTTGGGTTTTCCTCAAAATTTATATTTTTAAAAAATTCATGAATGGATTTCCCTTGACCTCAGAATATCATAACAAATTGCAATAATAGTATACTGGTTTCCTGTTACTTTTATTAAATAATTCCAAATAATCTATTGATGTTTTGTAGATGAAATAAATAATAGCTTTTATCATATTATGTATGAAGTTTATATATTTTTTTGATGATGAAAATGAGTCCTGTCAGATTCGAACTCTGAAGGGAGGTTAAATAAGTCAAATCTTTGCAATTCTCTGTCCTCTAAATGTACATGATTGGAAAAGTGAGTTTCAGTTTTGTCTGACTTCATCAAAGTGATCAGTGTCATGTTTACCTGGATATCTTTTCCTTATTTGATCATTTCTACCTATTACAATGATGGCAGAAGGATCCAGCCAATAAATACTTGTTGTCAATGAAGGGATCAAAGAAACAGGGCTTGAGATAATTCTTAATCACATACATTTAGTTACTATTTTCCATACCCCTTTGAGAGGTTGAATAATCTAGCAAACTAAAAATATATTGTTAAAATAGACAGAGATGTGGTCTATAAATAAGCTTGTTCCATAATTTCAGGGCCTTGCATTAATTTAGAATTATCCTAATTATTTTTAATTAATTAACTTTTCAAATTGTACTAAGATTTCTTTAAGTGAATTATATCATTTAAGTAAATCAAACAGGGTTAACAAAAACAACAAATCGAGGTGACTGACAGCGGATGCTCTTATCATCTCCTTATCATTGCTTGTAGCCTCTGGTTCCGTACTTTCTTGCATGTTTTTAAAGAGGCTAGTGCCCTGGTAATATGCCTTTAATTTCTTGGAGGTAAGAACAGTAAACTCAACTGGTCTCAGATGTCTGCTTTTTACTAGAATTGGTTTCCATAGGGTCCTTATTCCTGCACTGACATGATGGTACATTTAACTATGCCTTTACATTCATGATAATTATGCAGTCACCATGTTCTTGTTTGTCCCCAATTTCTACCACCTCCCCAACCTTCAAGTCATGCCAGTGTATAGTGGTTGATTCTTTGAAAAATTGCTCCGTGTATCCTCCTCTTTGCAGGCACAGATAGACACAAAATTTAAAAGTGACCAGAAAACATATTATATAAAGCATTTAAAATAAAATGATCCTTTCATATCACATTATAAAATGTGTACTCTCTATCCATTTTATCATGAGTTAAGGTCAACATCGACATAGCCAGGCTTTGGTATGTCAGGCTCTTTCCTAAGAACTTGGGGGATGATAAAGAAGAAGGGAATCTTATGGAAATATCACCAAAAACCCTTGTAGAAGGAATGCTTTCTTGGGGGGAGCTAGATTAGGAACATAAAGCCCAACATTATTTGTGAAGTTCACTCTCTAGTTACACAATCTTGATTACCTCCTTAATAATCACCTCTGAATGATGAGATACGTGTTTTATAATGGGGAATTTAGTAGCATAAAGGTGGAGATAAAAGTATCTTAAAGGGATCAAAGGAGGCTTTATGAATAGCTGACCTTTCAAGGCCAGGTCCTGAAGGGTGGAGCCCATTGCCGTATAGAGGTGGGGGCTGAAATTCCCACGCAGAGAAATTCAAGCAGCGGGTGGTCTTGAAAGGCCATTTGCGAGTTGGCTGGATCACCAGTGCAGAGAGGAGGAGTAATAGTAAATCGTCGGATGAGTCGGCTGGAGCTCAATCCTGATTTCTGAGCACTTTGAATGCCACCCAAAGGAGTTGGCCTTTTATTTAAAGGAGCATATTTTAGTGTTTCTTGGCAAAGTGTGGCTTAAGAGCTGTTATTTAAGTCAAATTATCTGACAGCAGTGTGCATGCTGAAATGGAATGGGACTTGTATAAAATAGTGGCGATCAAAACAGTACAGGAATAGGAAATTGTGAAAGCAACTGATGGGTTGCTAGGTATTCAGGAATATCTCTGCAGCTTTTTTCTTTATTTCCAACCTCATTTCATTGTTTCAGGGTCATGGCTGGCTAGGAAACGTTGTCTGAGTACTACATCCTAAATGCCATTCTTAGTGTTTTATATGTAAGCATTTCCTTGGTTATCTTGGCAATTCTATGAATAATAAAAATAATTACAACTTTAGTGGTGGTTGTTATTCCATTTTACAGATGAGGAAATCAAAGAGAGTCTTAGCAACTTTTCTAAGTTTGCACAATGGGAAGTGACAAATCCAGCACTGAACCCCGCTAACTAGCACAGGAGTCAGCTTGCAGTCTTGACAACTGGGCAGCACATCTCCTGTGGTGTCTGTTTAGTGCATTTCACTGAAAGAAGATTTGTGTTCCCGCATCTGTAAAACTGTGTTCTAGTAACTTCTCTCCAATTTACACAGTGTGAGACCCAAATGACAAGGCTTTGGAAGATTTTTTAATTACCTATTATAAAGGATTATAAAAATAAATCATTCTTTCCTAAGTCGTGTAAACTTCATCGTAGAATCACCAGAGAGCAAACATATCATCTACAAAGATCATCAGGGAAGAATAACTTCCAGCGTGCCCTTTTGCAAACACGGTAAAATGTATGACTTCTAGGACCTGCGGATTCTCGGTCCATCTGAATGCTATCTTCTCCAGTGCTCATTTAACTGCATCACCTTATTGATCAATGCTGGATGTCAGAGCGTGTATGACCCCAAAAGCTCTGCTAAGCAAATATGCACAGAAATAGCAACACTTGAAAGAAAATCCTGTTTTTTCAATCCCAGACAATCATTTGCTGTGCGTTCACATGCTCACATACTAGTGGTTAAGCAAGCAGATAGAGAGTGTGTGGATAAATGCAGTCTTGTAACCATAATTTTGAAATAAAAGTGTGGCATAAGGCAGTGAGAATAGCTTTTCAGTGGGACAGGCATGAGTTCACATTCTAGTTTCACTTCTCACTACATACGTGTCCCTAGGGATGCTATTTGAATTCTCTGAGCTTCACTCTCTTTATCTATACAGTGGAAAAAACTGTACCCAGCAAAGTGAGTTACTGTGGGAACTGGAGATGATGTGCATAACAAACAACATGAATTAGGCAATGTGAGCATGACAGCTACCGTTTTTTCTGTTTGTGTGCCAGAGTGGGAAAAGCATCTATGCCATGCTCTTCTGTAGAGCTGTGAACCAAGCTTTCCTGATGATTTTCACTTGATTTTCAAGTGTTCCATCTCACGGATACCAATGGATTTACACAACCCAGGAAAAGACTTGGCATTTCAAAGACACTGTAAACAGCTGGCATCGGTTTATGAAGGATTCTGGAGACAGGACCAAAAGGAAAGAATGTAGACAGTAGGTTTGGGGTGAGGGCGAAGGAGGGAGAACAAGGGTCCGATGTTGACTATTAGCTTTAATCTGCTACCACAGAGAATCCGGGAGGCTGTTGATGCTGGAAGACGTGCTCTTAATAATGTGTAATGGAGACTGGCTCACTCATCAGGACCAGCCACTCCGTCTGCCCTCCGGAACGGCCGCTAGGTGCCTTCCATGTAATTGGCGGCCGGTAGGCCTCTGTTAAATGAGAAATGAATTCATTAAAAACACGTGAATAAATAAGTTCCTTTATATGACATGGAAGCACTGTTCTGAGAACTGGCTTATGTTTATTAGCGGCACTATTTTGAGGGTGAATTTACACTGTGTCTAAATTGAATTATTTTTATTTTCCTATCACTTGCCATCTCACTTGTGGTATATACTCTCATTCATAGTTTTGCTAATTGCAGAAGAATGCAACAACAAAGAGAAAATAGGAATAAACTTATTATTAAAATTCTAGTTCAATGTAGCCAGGCCATAATGTCCATTTGTAAAATACTGTTTGTTACTACAGAGCAGAGTGATACTTCCATATATGTTAAAGTTAGAGATAGTAACCAGAGCTGCTAGTACTCCAGACACCAATTATTAACTTTTTTTGTACACAATCTTATTCAATATAAAATATATGTATTTTTGTTTATGTGAGTAACCATAGTTGGTAAAAATGGTATTTTCTGCAGATTAGTTAGCCAAAATTTAGATTTAGAGTTATCTTAAGAAGTTTCAACATGACCTAGAATAATTTATAATATTTGCTTTTTTATCTACTATGATTTCAGTTGGTAATCACATTTTGGAATATTTTGGTTTCCATCTCCTTCCATAAGTGAATACATGATTGAAGTCCCCATAGAAAGCTATATTCTTAGTCCTCTTTATGGACCCATTTTTAGATAACATTCAAAAACTAAAGAATTAAATCAATAAACCAACTAGGAAAGAAAGCTACAGGATAAGGAACTTTTTTTAAAAACTTTGAGTTACTTTCTTACTATATTGTATTAAAAACCACAAAATATGCATTTCCTAAAATATGACCATCTAAAATGTTTTCTAATTTTTTCATTTGTGTCATTTTTTCCAGACTTGTGACAAAAACATTTTTAGCTCTCAAACTGAATGTGGTTTTACTGTTCATAAAAGTTAGAGAAAATTAAGTCATTATTATTATTGGTAATGAGGCATATTAAATTAAATTCTGCTTTTGGGAGAATGCCTGAAAATGTAGATTAGCCAAACTCATTTCTGCATTTTCTTTATATGATTAAGGGCATGGAATAGACGACCCATAAGCAGTGATAATTATAGTATGATATTCATCGAACTATCAAGTCACCAAAATCTAATCTATAATATCATTCATTCGTGAACAAAGGATGTTCTATTTACAATTTTATCTACTTATTTAATTACTTTAAAAGAGGCTTTTACCACTTATAGTTGTCTCTCTTTTTATCAGTATTGTTAGCAATGCATTTAATAATTATATAGTTATGTTTCCTTTAACATACCTGCAGTTTGAGCTGTTCCTTCAGCTAAAATACTATCCTCAAATTTCAGATTAATATAGTGATAAAATCATTGTTTGTATTCATAGTGTAGTCAGATATTTTCTTAAGTTGTTCAAACCATAGACTGAGAAAATCATCATTATATCATGAAAGCATTTGAGAACCCTGCTAAGCAGCTCTTTATCACTAATCCACCTAATTCTGAATGGTGATAAGCAAACTCTAGTATTCCAGGAAAATGCAAAAGAAAATTTGAATTTACCATGTTCAAACCTATCTTTTGCATTTTCACTCAAAATGAAAGACAATCCATTTATACGCATTATGTTTTCCATCAGGCCAATAATCTGGCTTCGATTAACTTCTACTATCCTAAAAATAAATAAATACTATTTTAAGAAACCATGCCTAAAAATATTTTTGATTTATTTAACCAAGAACCCTTTTGTTCAGTATTCTACCACCTATGTGAATCTATTATTACTTTTAAATACTACTGAAAACAACATAGAAACTCAAGGGGAAGGAAAGTCCAGTTTGCTCCTGATTTATCAGTTAAAATCAAAGTAATCTTTGATTCCATGCTCTAAAATTCAAGCTATAAAGGCAAGACATACTTTGGGACCATGAAAATAGTTCTTAAATCATTGTAACAAAATAACAAAAATAGAATGTTGTGCCAAAAGGAGTATGCACTTGGACTTTAAGAAAGAACAAGACAGAATCATGGGTTACTAGGGGCCGAATAAGCAAGGATAAGAGTTCTTGACTAGTTAAAGTAGAATAAAAATTAAGTATTAGATACATAAATTATTTATGGTTCAAGGCTATTTTTAAATTTTATAAAGAATAAAATAATGGCTGTTGCTTATCTGTGTTTTCAGTTGGACTGTGCCTTTTTCTAAACCATCAGTAAGTGGCTTTGTCACATTTGGATTACAACAATAACATTCAAATTAAAGATAAAATATCAATCTCCTTCAAACGCTCCCCCTCTCTCTCTTCTCCCTCCTTCCCTTCTTTCCCTTTTCACTTATTTTCTGAGTTCGTTAAAATAACATTTGCCTGTTTGGGGCTTCAGTTTGCTTGATTTTATCACTTCTTTCGTATTAGGAAACACTGATGACGTTCTCGTGGCTCTGACTGTGCGTAACAAGCCCTGGCAGTGACTGCATGGCTAATTCTTAGCTCTTGGGAGGGTGGGGGTGAAGGCCACCGTCTTCTCCAAAGAGTATGTCGGTGGTGGTTTCTTCAGCACTGCTTACACTACCGTATTGTCGCCGTCAGTCAGTATTCGCTGACTAGGAATACACATCTAGGCTTCGTTCCCGTGTGCGTGTGCATAAAAAGCTAAATAAGACTTGCACCCTGACCTGGAGAAGCTCACTTTCTCTCTGCCTAAAGCAGCATCTCATGTATAAAACATTGTACCAGTTTGAGTTTTATTTGATCTCTTGTCCCCAACAGAGTTGGATGACAGGGAAATTGGGAAAGAGAGATAGACTAAAATATAAGCATCTTTATTTTCTCCTTTTGTTTATTAAAGACTTCTTTCTTCCTATGATTCTTTACTGTGGCAGACATTTTAAAATATCCTAAAAATCAAAATGTTAATTGTGTCTGGCTTATTCATTCTATGATAGGATTCATCAATTTTGCATTAGTTGGCAAAAATATTTTTCATAACCAATGTTATATTTTTTTGCTTGTTCAAAATAAAACTTAAAATGAATATTAGTAATTATTTACATGGAAATATGTTCAATAAGTGACCAAAAGCAATCAATATTGATGGGATATTCAATTTGTTTTCTTACTAAATATAAGAGAAAAAAGCACTTATGTATTTCTCAAAAGAGATGAATAAAGGGAAAATAGTATCTGTGGATTACTTGAATGTAGACCCTAGTTCCTTCGCCAGAATTTTCAGCAAACTGGTCACTGGCAAATCAATACACTTCTTGTTCATTGGCCCTTACTTACCAATGACAGGCTTGGAAATACTTGCAAGTATTCAAAGTAAAAGCAAAGTTATATCTTAATTCAAACTCTCACATATTTCTAGATAAGACATTTTTATTGTGATGTTTTTGGTGAAAAGGCTCAAGTTGTCCTGAACAAATCCCTATGATAGAAGAGTAAATGAAATTGTCTTTCTTAATCTACTATTCTAAGAAAATGTTATCTCGTTGCAAAGACCACCTCACTCGAGATCCAGTGTCCTCCCCAGTGATGAAAAAAAGAGCTCTTAATATGTGCCTCTATTTAGATGACATTCAAAAAGGAATAAAATAACTCATCGGCCTTAAAAGGTACAAAGTGACATTTTTATCAACATTTCTCTTACTATTACACATACTATTTATAAACTGTAATCTTCTAAATAGGTGCATCCTTCTATTGGCAATTCATAGAAATACAGAGAATATAATTTCAATTACAAATAAATTATATCTCCTCCATCCTAATAAAAATAAAATACATTATTCGGTACACACATATTCACAACTGAAATATTTTTAATTGAACTTGACATCTTTTGGCTGATAATTTGTAAAATGTAGAACATGGTGACACTAAAATTGAATAAAATGATAAGCCATTGAGACATTCTTACTTCATCAAAGTATAAAGTTGTTTGTGAAAGTGTAATTCTCAGATCTCAAAGCTGATAAAAATTCCATGATTTCTAGTAAAAGAAAGAACTAGTGAAATGTTATCATGATTGACATTTATATAGTTATTTTATTATAATGTCTGGGTAATATTATTTGATGACTAAACTAATCTAAATTTATAATCATAGTTAATCAAAGCTTTCTTCAATTTTGAAATTGTTTTATTACTTCAGCAGTTTCTGTAAAGTAGATGTTCATTTTCCACAAATGAGATTCAGCATGTGTCTTATTTGAAATTCTGATTAAAGACTAAGAGAGAAAGATTAGGGATAGGTAGACAGATAGATAGATAGATAGATAGATAGATAGATAGATAGATAGATAGATAGATAGATTTTTTAAAAATGTGTTTACTTAACCATGGAAAGTCAGACTCCTAAATTTTTCAGAAAAATTGCACAATAAAATTTCCTTAATGAATTTTGAAACTACTAAATTCTCAACTATTTCAATATTACATCTTAAAAGTAGAGTATAACATTTTAAATAGTGATTGGGTACATCAGATGTTACCAAATTCATATCACTATTCCAAACAAATGGATACTAACTAAATAAGTAAGAATTAACATACTTGGCTTTCAAAATATGATGTTCTCTTGTTTTTCCTTCTACCACACTTACCCTTTCTTCCTTCTTTGAAACTTCTGTTAGTTTATTTAATTATTGGGTTCTGCACTGGAATTTCTTGGATTATGTATTAAGGCCTCTTTTCTTTCTCTCCACAGGTGAGTTTCTGTGATCATTTATGGCAGTGTTTCTCAATTAAATCAATTAAGTTTTTGCAATCTGCATATGATCATGTATGTAAATAAAATACAAAAGAACATATCACAGTATAATCAATAGAGCAAGGATGAGTATTATCTAGTAAAACATATGTTTCTGTTACTAGGTAGTGTTGTAAAATGTATTTCTAATTCTAGACTACATCATAAAATTAAGTAAGAAAAACAATGATTTATATGCCAATAACTTTTTAAAAAAGATTTATTTATTTATTCCACCCCACCCCCCACCCCGCTATTGTTTTTGCACTCGCTGTCTGCTCTGTGTGTGCTCTTCTGTGTCTGCTTGTCTTCTCTTTAGACAGCACCGGGAACCAATCCTGGGACCTTCCGGAGTGGGAAAGAGGTGCTCAATCTCTTGCTCCACCTCAGCTCCCTGGTCTGCTGTGTCTCTTATTGTCTCTCCTCTGTGCCTCTTTTTGTTGTGTCATCTTGCTGCACCATCTCTCCCTGCAGGCCAGCAATCCACATGCGCCAGTTCTCTGCTCAAGCTAGCTCTCCGTGCAGGCCAGCTTGCTTTTCACCAGGAGGCCTTGGGAATTGAACCCTGGACCTCCTATATGTAGGTGGAAGTCTAATCGCTTGAGCCACATCTGCTTCCCGCCAATAACTCTTATATTTACATATTCAGACCATTACACTCTTCTGGACTTCAGGTACCTAAATATAACTCCACATAATAGGCTTTTACATGATGTC
Source organism: Cabassous unicinctus (assembly GCA_029593785.1). Classification (NCBI taxonomy): domain Eukaryota; kingdom Metazoa; phylum Chordata; class Mammalia; order Cingulata; family Chlamyphoridae; genus Cabassous; species Cabassous unicinctus. Next base: position 16,220 of record JAQZBX010001246.1, on the reverse strand, counting down.
TCACATGACTTGAAATTCAAGAGCTTCAAAGCTAAATGCATCACCTTTCCCTTCAAATTTATTCCTTGTCTAGTGTTCTAATGTCTATGAATGGAGTGACCCTGGATTTCACTGTAGACATCTTCTTCTACACACTGCACAAGGGACCACTCAACATGTTGGATAGAGTCAGTCTCCTCAGTATCTCTCCAACTCCCCACTCTGTCAGTCCACACCACAACCACCAATGAATAACCCCTGGTCATCTCCCATCTGGACCAGATAAACTGCCTTCAAACTGTTCATGCCATATGCACTCTTCCCCTGTCTAGTCTATGCTTACACTGAAACCTGAGTTATAAGTTTTATAAGTTTGACCGTGCCACATCCCTGATCAATGTTTTCCCTTTAACCTTAGGATAAAGTCCAAACTCCCAGTGGTGGATTGTATTTTTCAAAGATAGTCCTGGCAATATCTTCCATCCTGCCTCTTCTTCTAACACAGTGACTATGAAACTTCTGTTATTAAAGGATAGTGGTCTATATTCTCTCCCCTTGAATCTGGGTGTGTGTGTGTCTACAGTGGAAATGATGCCATGTGACATCCAAGACTAGATCATGAAAAGGAATAAAGCTTCCACCTGGGTCCTTTGAAACCTTCAGCCATGGATGTAAGATATCCATGACTGCATGAGGTGAAGGAGCCCCAGTCCTGGCTGGGGTCTCCATCCCCAGCCAGAGTCGACTACCAGACATGCGAATGGAAGTTCTGGCAGATGATTCCTGCTCACAGCTCTTAAGTCACTGCCCGCATTTCCATTCCCATGTCTGGTAGTTGATTTCAAGTCTACCCAGCTGAGGCCCAGGATATTGTGGTGCAAAGACAAGATGAACCACTGTGCCCTTCCTGAACTCCTGCCCACAGAATGCTTGGGCAGAGAAAAGGGTAGTTTAAAGCTGCAAAATACTAGGGTCTTTTACTACAACAAGTAACCATTCCTTAATCTAGCCTACCTAACTCTCAGTTTCATCTGTTGCTATTCTGTGCCTCCCTAGTTTGTTTACTGGTCAATCTGTCCTTTCCCACCACAAATGCACCCTCATCCTTCTTACTTAACTGTTTCTTAACTTACATTACAAATACTGTTCCAGCTGCATGGAATATAACCTTCCTGCACACCTGCCCCCACTATCTAGCTAATTCCCATTTCTCCTTGCAGTGTATGTAAATTTATACCTTGTTTTCTTCATTCCCAGGCTAAGCTGGCTTCCTTTGTCATATGTTCCCATATAGCATTTTCCTTCTCTTTTGCTGCCTGATTACTTATTCAAAGGTGATTTTTTTGGTGAGGTTATAATCTCCACGATGGCAAGAGCAATGTGGACTCTGTGATCCCAGCATCAACATAGTTCTTGGAAGGTGTTCAGGATTTTCATGGTTGATGAGTATGTAAGTCAATGAATTCATGAATGAATTTTAAATTCATTACAGCCATTTTAGCATCAAAATTAAGAACAATTATGGAATTCTACCAAACAGGCTTTAGCTTCCTAGTTGTAGAAAATTAACTTTTCTAACACTTGGTTTCATCAAGTCTTCAATGGGAATGATATCTAAGTTGTAGCACTGTTGTAAGAATACAGTAAAATAACTACCACAGATAGTAATTAGTAGCTGTATGACTGTGGGGAAACTAAGTGTCAGACACATAGTGTTTGCTCCAAAGAGGATGAATATGTGTCAGAATTTGCCCTGGTCGGTCTCAGTTTTTACCAGTTACTCACTATAACTAGTAATAGCACCCCCTTTTACTCCCAAAGGGGCCCAGTCAGATGATATATCATAAGGTTTTCCTAGTTATAAATGCATTATTGCTATGAAATTTCTGAAAAATATCTAAGCCCTTTTGGACCATGAAATCTCTGCAGAAGACTGAATTCCATCTTCTTATTTCATCCATTTTCCCATATTTTAGCATTTATATCACTATTTGTCTTTCTAATTAAAGATTTATGAATATAGAGAAAACATACAATGCTGCTTCCTAAGGAAGGAAACTTTAGAAAGTCAGTATTTTATATCAAAAGGACCCATCAAAGTGCTAGGCAGTGGTCTTGTCTCAATGGAAGGGGTGAGGACAGGCCTGGGCGTTGCGGAACTCGTGATGAACCACATGTGGTATGAGCTGCAAACCTGGCCTGCACAGTTGGTCATCAGCTGCCCATAGATTAGGGACACACACACATATCCACATAAAGGACCTGCACTGCAAATATTTGAGAAGCACTGACCTAAACATTACCTTTTATGTCTATCACTTAGTATCTGGTAATAATAATAGTATTAAAATGCTTCTTTGTAGTCCTAGCAAAAGATAATTTATTTTTTCTGTCTAGAATATTTTGTTCTAGACATGTAGTTTTCTTAGTGTGAAAATAGGATCACATTTCCTAGGAATTACAAAATTTTAATGCCAATATGATAAATGTTAGGAATTATAACAAACAGACCCCTCCCCCCCCAAAAAAAAAAGAGAGAAAAAGGAAAGGTGTGTTCTATCCCATTTTCCAATATGCCAATTACAGGATTTCAAAATACTTTATAACTGTATCAACTAATCCCCACTTTCTTGAAAATATCTGGGAGATAAGGGAGGCATAATTCTAAAATATTCTTCAAGATTTCCTGACCACCTGGTGTATATCCCTGCATAATCCCTGGATTGTAACTATGATGAATTTTACTCCCAAGATTAGGCTATGTTAAATGACACAATTTCTCTTAAAATAGGATGATTATCTGGCAGAGCCTAACCTAATTGCATGAGCCCTTTAAATGCAGAGTGTTTTCTCAAGCTGGCCATAGAAGATGAAGTCAGAGAGATTCAAACTCAGGAAGGATTCACACTGCTGATGCCGGGTTGAAGACGGATGGGCCACCTGGCCATGGAAGTGAATGGCCTTTTGGAGCTGAGAGCAGGCCCCAGCTGTCATTCAGCAAGGAAATGGAGATGACAGTCTTACATCTGCAAGGAACTGAATTCTGCCAAGAATAAGAATGAGCTTGAAAAGGGATTTTTCACCAGCAGAACTACACTCAAAAATTGCTTCACAAAATTCTTCAGGCTGAAGGGAAAAGGAAAATGATGGAAATTCAGAAAAGCACTGGAAATGGTAAATATGCAGGTAAATATAAATGGCTATTATTTTATACTTCTCTTAAATATTTGAAAGATAACACAGTGTTTAAAACAAAAACAAAGTTGCATTGTAAGGCTTATTACATGTCTATACTTAAAATATATGACAATAATAGCACAAAGGAGAGGAGGGTTTTTAGAACTTTACTCTTGAAAGCTTCTTATACTTTCTATGAATTGTACAATATTTGTTTTAAGAAGACTGTGATAAGATAATGATGCATATTGTCATCCCTAAGCAATATATGAAGAAAATACAAGAGATAGTACTAAAAAACCAATGGGTGGGAGCAGATGTGGCTCAAGCAGTTGGGCACCTGCTTCCCGCATGGGAGGTGCCTCTTAAAAACAAAAACAACAAGCAAACAAACAAACAAAAAACCAGTCAGGGGAGCTGATGTGGCTCAGTGGTTGAGTGCCAGCTTCCTGCATATGAGATCCCGGGTTCAATCCTCAGACCCAGTACCTAAAAAAAAAAAAAAAAAAAAAAAAAAAAAACAATGGAGGAATTAAAATAGAATATCAAAATTGATTTGAATATCCCAAGCAAAGGCGAGAAGGGAAGAATACAGGAACAAATTTAACAACAAATTTCAATATGATAGCACAGTTAAATCAATAATTATATTAAGTTTAAATGGATGAGATTCTTCTTTTAAAAGGGAGGAATTATCAGATTAGATTAAAAATAGAAAAACAAGACCCAACTACTTGTTTTTTACAAGAGACACACTTATATGGACTCAGGTTAGCAGTAATAAGATAGAAAAGACATACCTTGTAAAGGTAAACAAGGGAGCTGGCATGGCAATTTGAGTATCAAAGTAGACTTTAAATGAAGGTGTATTATCAAAAAGAAAGAGGACGATCAAAATGATTAAAGTGTAATTGATTAAAAAAAGTCTACAGAAACAAATCAGTAAGCATATGGGATATTTGGTTGATGCTACCAACCAACTTGACCTGACACTTATGGACCAAGAGTACATGGGAAATATGCCCTAAGGTATATACCATATGATGTTCCATAAAAGATTTCTCAGTAAATTTTTAAAGACTAAAATTTTGCAGTCTGCGTTTTCTGATGAAATGGGATTAAATTTGAAATCAATAACAGCAAGGATATCTTAAAAATCGCCAAATAAACTCCTAAGAAGAATCAGGAAGAAAAAAGAAAGGCAATTCAAACTTACTAATGTCAGAAATCACATGAATGGATATCAATACTAATGTAAATAATTGATATTTTGGTTAGATCTTTTTGTATTTTATTTTTCAGATATTGCTCTAGGGAACACAATATATATCATTATCATAATCTTCTTAGAGCTAATTAAAATGATTAAGTAAAACAGTGATGAGAATAAACAACTTTATGCCAAAAAATGGACAAATTACATGAAATGGACAATTTTTTAAAATGTAACTTTTCAAAAGCACGTAAGAAGAAATATAAAATCTGAGTAGTTCTTTATCTATTAAAAAAATTGAATTTGTATTCAGAAATATTCCCAGAAAAAAACTTCAGGCCCAGGTAATTTCACTGAATTATATAACATATTAAGGAATAAGTTATACCAATCTATACAAACCATGTCAGATTTGTCCAATTTCTATTGTCAAAAATGGAAAGCTCATGTGTGTTTTAGTTGTTTTCCCTTTTATTAATTTTTGCTGCATGTGCAATGTTTACATTCTTTGCAAATAAAATGGGCATTTTATTTTCTTTTTTTCAAGTTGTGAGTTTATTTCTTAGTTTATATTTTAGAAATAACTTTTTATTTATTGAACTCCATTTTTTTTACCATACTTTGCATCTAGTACGTGCATTCTGTGTTTTTATTGAAAGAACAAATAACTATCAATTGAATCACAAGTACTTGTCATGCATTGCAAACTGCTTTTTAAATATTTCTATATAAATGCAGCTATTACAAATAAAAACTACTATATTGTAATTAGCATTCAATTCTTTCATTAAAAATTTTAAATTGAGTCAAAGACTTAAGATATTCATACTAATATTTAGACATACTTTAAATGATTGTAATATTCATTTATTTTCTCATTTTTAGCTCTTAACCTCATTGGTAAAAACTTATTTTTTCTCATACATTTCTTTCATTGAGAAATAATTTGTATACTCTAAACTTGACCTTTTTAAAGTACACAATCCTTCATATATTTTTTATTATATTCATAAAGTAGTACAATCATCACCACTATCTAATACCATAACACTTTAATCACCCCCCAAAAAGAAACCCTGTACCTATTAGCAATCAATCCCCATTCTCCCTTCTCCCAGCCCCTGGCAACCATGAATCTACTCTCTGTTTCTATGTACTTATCTAGTTGAGACAGGTCATTTAAATGGAACCTTCCCATGTGAGGCCGTTTGCGCCTGGCTTCTTTTACCCAGAACAGTGTTTTCAAAGTTCATGCGAGTTGTAGCACATGTCATTACTTCATTCTTCCTTATTCTAAGTAATATTCTGTTGAATGGATATACCACATTTTGTTTATCCATTTATGAATTGATGAATATTTGGATGGCTTCCATTTTTTAACTATTATGAATAAAGATGCTATGAATATTCATGTACACATTTTTAAGTGGGCATATCTTTTCATTTCTTCTGAGTATACACCTGGAATTGGAATTGCTGGGTCATAGGGTAACTCTATTGTTAATTTTTTGAAGAATTCCAAACTGTTTTTTCAAAGGAGCCACACCATTTTACATTACCACCTGCAATGTATGGGAATTCTCTATCTTTGTCAACATTTCTTATTGCCCTTATTTTTTCTTATAGCCATTTTAGTAGGTATGAAGTGATATCTCATTGTGATTTTGACTTGAATTTCTTTAATGACTAATGATATTGAACGTCTTTTCATGTGTGCGTTGACTATATGATTTCTTTGGAAACATATCTATTCAAATCCTTTGCCCATTTTTAAAATGAGTTATTTGTTTTGTGTTTTCCTTATTGTTGCATTGTAAGAGTTCTTTATGTATTCTGGATACCATTCTTAATTTATTTTTAAACACACTTTTTCCAAAACCAAATTTAAGGCAGTTAATTTTTAAAATATCATTTTGGACTTTCATAAGTTTGTTATGTAATATTCTTAAAGTCAGTAATACCAATTTTGATATTAAATATTTTTGTCTCTTTAACCGAAAAGATATTCAGGGGCAAGAGTGAATGAGTTTGTGTTTGTGGGACAATCCTTATTTTAGGACTGGGCTCTTCCAGGAAACTGTCACATCATGATCAACTCTCTTCTTCAGACTCATCCTGAAATTACTTAAGCCTGTGTCGTTTAGCCTCAAGTATCAACTTGGTCAGGTAATGGTGCCCAGGTGTTTGATCAAGCAAGCTCCGGCCTAATTGGAACTGTGACTTAACATTTCCATTACATGGACTTAAATCATGGATGAGTTGATTGCATCTATGGCTGAAGACATCTACAACCAACTGAGGAGAAGGCCTTCAGCAATGAGAGACACCTCATCCAATCAGTTGAAAGCCTTAAAAGGAGAAATGAAGAGACTGCTGAGCCCCATCTGTCCACCGCCACCTACTCTGGACACAGAACATGGATAAAAATGAGCTTGTGGGGGCCGAACGATATAACATGGCAGCCTGCGTGAAGACTTGTAACTGAGCAAGGAGCTGAATTGTCCAATGTGGAGAGGAATCTCCTCTCAGTTGCTTGTAAAAATGTTGTAGGAACTTGTAGGTCACCTTGGAGGGTCGTCTCAAGTATTGAGAAAAAGACAGAAGGTGCTGAGAAAAAACACAGCTGATGGCTTGAGAATACAAAGAGAAAATTGAGACTGAGCTAAGAGTGCAATGATGTGCTGTCTCTTTTGGAAAAGTTCTTAGTCCCCAAAGCCTCACAGAGAGCAAAGTCTTCTATTTGAAAATGAAAGGAGACTACTATGGTTGCTTGGCCAAAATTGCTGCTGGGAAGAAGGGATTTCCACAAGATCTCAGGTACAACAAGCATACCAAGAAGCATTTGAAATCAGCAAAAAGGAAATACAACCAATGCACTCTATCAGATTGAGCCTGGCCCTTAACTTTTCTGTTTTCTATTGTGAGATTCTCAATTCCCCAGAGAAAGCTTTCTTTCGTGCCAAGATAGCTTTTGATGAAGCTATTGCTGAACTTGATACAATAAATGAAGAGCCATACAAAGACAACACGCTAATAATGCAATTACTCGTAGACAACTTGACTTTGTGGGCATTGGATACCCAAGGAGATGAAGCTGAAGCAGGAGGAGGGGAAAATTAACTGGCCTTCCACCTTTTGTCTGCCTCATTCTAAAATTTACACACTAGTCCATTTGTCATCCATGCTGTCCCACAAATTAAAAAACTGGTTTTTTGTTTACAATTTATGACAAGTTTATGCTACTTCTCTTTGAATTTCTGTATTTCCCATGTGACTTTTATGTTTAATATTAGGGGAGTAGAGTCAGTTAACATTTATGGAGTTACTGTTTTCATCTTGAGGTGGCCAATATGGGAACGTGGAATTTTTATACAAGATAAAAATATCTGGCATAGTATTTTGGGTACATTGTGGTTATCACAAGGGCTAGTATTAAAACTGCTTTCTACTTCTAAGCAAAAAAATCTGCCTATGTATTGGTTTGTCCTGGTAGGCAATAAAAGGGATAATTGGCTCCAGTCACATATGTAGTTATTGTGGGAACTTTAAGGTTTGGAACAGTTTCAAGGCTGTGGTAGAAATGGATATCCCATGGGTATGACATATTGAACCATGTGTGTCTATGGAAGGCACAATCTCAATGTACACCCCTCTGACTACAGCTGCAGAAGTGTTCCTTTAGACAAAGTTGTGACCCAGTTTACTCTGGAGGACAGAAATGGTTTATATTTCATTATTTGTAAAGTTACCTGCTATTTGCTTTCATTATTTTTCTACACTCTTTTAATTGTATTTAAATGTTTTAGGTAACCTAAGAACAAATGAACAATTAATGCTGCAGTAAAAATGAGTTGCTTGATACCATCACTTCATGTATACCAAGCACAGCAGTAAAACAAAAAAACCCATATATTTAACTTTTTTTAGGTTTTTTGCTTTTATGATTTTTTTGATACTTGCCTAACATGCATTTGCTGTAAAAATAGTTAACAGGGAAATAACTTGATGATGGCTAGCTTTGTTTAATGTCTTATGAAATTTTCATAAACAATCCAAGCATAATTGTTAAAAACACATGTATTAAGTTGATTGTTCCACTTACAATCAACTTAATGGAAAACAAAGGAGAAGTGATTTCAGCAGTCTGAGAGACACTTCCCATCTCAACTTCAGAGAGCCAGCATCTCCTGGGGAACTCATCGAGGACCTTCATCAGAGTTCCTGGCTTGCAGCCTACATTTTGGAATTTGGACGTGTACATTCCCATGGTTGTGTAAGACAATTTTATAAAATCTTATAATTTTCACAGGTATCTCCTGTTGGTTCTGTTTCTCTGGAGAACTCCGACTAATACAGCTTGAGTTCTTAAGTAACAGAATCTTAAAAATGGGATTTCTGAATTAGTTCTGGGTTTTTTGCAATTGGCTCTCTACTCTGATTAGATTCAAAGGCACTAATGGCTCTGTTTCCAATAATCATGAAGCCACTGATAGCCCATCTTGTGAGTTGGTGTGACAGTTTGAAATTCTTTTATGAATTCCAAAAAGAGAAAGACTTTGTTTCTGAACTGATCTGTTCCTGTGGGTGTGAGACTCTTTGATTGGACTATGTTAGGAGTGAGGTGTGACTCCAGTTGGGTCTCTGCCATCTTGCTGGGTCTGATATACACAGAGACACAGGAAAAGGGAGCTCTGCCATATATGATCTGACCATGTGAGATAAAGGACTCCAGGTTCGTCCACAGCTGAGCTCAAGGAGAGATGCCCCTAGAGGCTTAAGGAGCTGAGGCCCAGGGAGAGATGAGACATATGCCTGATAGCTCACAGCTGAACTCAGGAAGAAAGTAGAACAACTGAGACTGAGAGAGGAGGTCTGGAAAGAGACAAGCCCTATGCCTGGTTGCCCGCAGCTGAGCTCTGGGAGATGGTAGATTCTGGAGGGGAAAGCAGAGACCTCAGCAGAGATTGGCAGCCATCTTGCTTCACCATGTAGCAGGACCCTGAGAAAGCATTTCATGGCCTTGGAATTGTAAGCTTTTATCTCCAATAAATACCCTTTATAAAAGCCAACCCATCTCCGGTACTTTGCATTGGCAGTCCTGGGTGAACTAAGACAGCTGGCAATAGAAATATGCAAATATCACCACTGGATACAGCTAATTCCATGATTATAAGATGCAAGGCTCTGGGTGAGAGTGTTTTTGACACCTTAACAGAGTTTTGTGGAATTAAAAGGTACAATGTTGCTGGCTGGTTGTTCCTAAATATGCTGGATACAGTTAAAAAGAAAAGGAAAGCTGAAGCCTTCAAATTTGCAACATGAGTACAACATGAAATGATGTGAAAGTTTCTATGTGTGCCCTGAAAGAAAATCTTGTCTCTGGCAGCCGCAGACTTAAGATCTCTGAAAAACAGACTCAGAGTCTCATTGTGTGAGTAGCAAAGTTACAACAGAAACTAAAATCTCAGCCTTGCAGGGTGTCTACTGTTAAAGTAATGGCATTGATTGGAAAGGAATGGGATCCTGAAAATTGGAATGGAGATATATATGGGTTGATAGTGGAGACATTGAAACCCTAAATTCTGCTGAGTCTTTGCCAGCAAAACCTGTAATGGTCTGCCCTGAGGAAACACCTTCCCAACCTTCAGTCTGCCCTGAGGAAACACTTCCAGACCTCCAGTCTGCCCCAAGGAGTCTGCCATCCAACCTCCACCTGAAGAGATTAATTCTGTCTCACCAGATGAAAGTGCAATGGAATGCCATGAGGTAATTGGCTTGCAAGACACTTCAAATCCTTCTCATTACCCACCCCTCTTTTCTTCCAGACCTATAACTAGACTTATGTCCTGATAAGCCCCAAAAGGTGAGGTAGAATGTGTGACCCATGAGGAAGTATACTACACTCCAAAAGAACTGCATAAGTTTTCCAATTCATATAGACAGAAACCAGGGAAATATGTGTGGGAATGTATATTAAGGATATGGGATGATCGTGGAAGTACTATAAAGTTAGATCCGACTGTAATTATTGATATGGGCCCACTAAGCAGAGATTTTGGATTTAATGTTGTAGCTTGAGGGGTTAGAAAGGGCTCTAACAGTTTGTCTGGGTGGTTGGCTGAAACATGGAACAAAAGATGGCCGATATTACCTGAGATCAAAATGCCAGAACTACCCTGATATACTACAGATGAAGGGATTCAAAGGCTTTGAGAAATTGGAATGTTAGAATGGATTTATCATGTAAGACCTGCCCACCCACCCCAGCTTTCACCAGGACAGTGAGGAATAAATTTGTGAGACTAACTCCATCTTCCCTGAAGAGCTCTGTGGTTGCTCTTCTCTGTAAGTCAGATATTGCCTGGGGAACTGTTATCATTGAACCGGGATCCTTAAATACTATGGGGATGATCAGATCCAGGGTTGGCAGAAGCCAAGTGGCAGCAATTAATTGCCAAAGTCAAGGTGGGTGTGGCTACCACAATGAAAAGCAGACTCAAAGCAGCACTCAAAATAGTCTGAGTCGCAGAGACATACAGAGTTGGCTAATAGATCATAGGGTACATAGAAGTAAAATACGTGGGCAGTCTACTGAATTCCTACTTGATCTATATAAACAGAAGACTTCTAGGTCAAGTGATCAAAAATCTAACTTTAATTACAGACACAGAGAATCATGGCCCCTTAATCAATTCCTAGACTTGAGACAGTTTACAGACCCAGAGACCCTTGAATGAGGGGAAGGATCCTGTTACATTGCCAAAAATTTATACTGTTAATCTTCCTCCAAGCCTTCCCCCCAAAGAGACCTATGGCCTTTTCCAGGGTAACTATGCATTGGGGAAAAGGAAATGATCAGACATTTTGGATTCTTAGACATTGACTTTAAGTGACATTATTTCCAGGGAACCCCAAACATCACTGTGGTCCACCAGTCAGAGTAGGGGCTTATGGAGTTCAGGTGATCAATGGAGTTTTAGCTAAGATCTGTCTCACAGTGGGACCAGTGGGTCCCCAGACCTATTCAGTGGTTATTTCCCCAGTTCCAGAATACATGATTGACATATGCAGACATACTCAGCAACTGGCAGAATCCCCACATTGTTTCCCTGACTTGTGGAGTGTGGGCTATTATGGTAGGAAAGGCCAAATAGAAGCCACTGGAACTGCACCTACCTAATAAAATAGTAGGCACTGCATAGATCAGTGCCACCATCAAAGACTTGAAGGATAGAGGGGTGGTAATTCCCACCACATCCCCATTCAACTCTCCTATTTGGCCTGTGCAGAAAACAGATGAATTGTGGAGGAGTATCATAAAGTTAACCAGGTAGTGATTCCAACTGCAGTGTTGTTCCAGATGTAGTATCATTGTTTGAGCAAATGAACACATACCCTGGTACCTGGTATTCAGTTATTGACTTGGCAAATGCTTTTTTCTCAATTGCTGACTAGTAAAGACCACCAGAAACAGTTTGCTTTCAGTTGGCAAGGCCAGCAATATACCTTCAATCTTCTACTTTAGGGGTATATCAACTCTCCTGCCCTATGTCATAATATTGTCCACACGGTCCTTGATCATCTCTCCCTCCCACCAGACATCACACTGGTCCATTATATTGATTCTATAATGTTGATTGGACCTAGTGAGCAAGAAGTAGCAACTACTCTAGACATTTAGTAAGGCATTTGCATGTCAGAGGATGGGAGAAAAATCACATAAAAATACAGGGACCTTCCACCTTGGTGAAATTTCTAGATGTCCAGTGGTGTGGGGCATGTTGAAATATCCCTTCTAAAGTGAAGGAGAAGCTGTTGCATCTGGTCTTTTCTACAATCAAAAAAGAGGCACAACACCTAGTCAGCCTCTTTGAATTTTAAAGACAACATATTCTTCATTTAGGTGTGCTACTCCAATCCATTTACTGAATGACCAGAAAAGCTCCTAGTTTTGACTGGGGACCAGAACAAGGAGGAGGCTATGTGACAGGTCCAGGCTGCTGTACAAGCTGCTCTGCCACTTGGGCCTTAAGATCCAGCAGATCCAATGGTGCTGGAAGTGTCAGTGGCAAATAGAGATGCTTTCTGGAGCCTTTGGCAGGATCCTACAGGAGAGTCACAACACAGACCCTTAGGATTTTGGAGCAAATTCCTCTGCAGATAACTGATCTCCTTTTGAGAAACAGCTTTTGGCCTGCTACTGGGCCTTAGTAGAGACTGAGCATTTAACCAAGTTACCATGAGACCTGAGTTGTGTATCATGATCTGGGTATTGTCTGGCCTGTCAAAACATGAATTTCGGCGTGGACAGCAGCATTCCATCATAAAATGTAAGTGATATATGTGAGATAGGGCTTGAGCAGCTCCTAAAGGAAAGTTGCATGGTCACTTCTCCTGCCACATTACCTTCTTGTTCCCAGACCTCAGCTATGGCCTCTTGGGAAGTTCCTTACAATCAGTTGACTAAAGAAGAAAAATCTCGGGCCTGGTTCACAGATATTTCTACACAATATGCAGAGACCATGAGAAAATGAACAGCTGCAGCACTGCAGCCCATTTCTGGGACATCCCTGAAGGACAGTGGTGACAGGAAATCCTCCCAGTGGGCAGAACTTCGAGCAGTGCACCTGTTTGTTCATTTTGCTTGGAAGGAGAAATGGCCAGAGGTGCATTTGTACACTGGTTCATGGGCTGTCACCAATGGTTTGACTGGATGGTTAGGGACTTGGAAGGAACATGATTGGAAAATTGATGACAAAGAGGTCTGTGGAAGAGGTATGTGGATAGACCTTTCTGAGTGGGCAAAAAACATGAAGATATTCATATCCCATGTGAATGCTCACCAGAGGATGACTTCAGCAGAGGAAGATTTTAATAATCAAGTGGATAAGATGACTCAATCAGTGGATACCAGTCAGCCTCTTTCCTTGGCCACTCTGTCATAGCCCAATGGGCTCATGAAAAAAGTGGCCATGGTGGTAGGGATGGAGGTTATGCATGGACTTAGCAACATGGACTTCCCCTCACCGAGGCCAACCTGGCTACAGCCACTGATGAGTGCCCAATATGCCAGCAACAGAAACCCACATTCAGCCCCCAATATGGCACCATTCCTCAAGGTGATCAGCCTGCTACCTGGTGGCAAGTTGATCATGGCATGATGGAAGTGCCATGATGGAGCAGTGATTTGTTCTAACAGAATAGACACATACTCTGGATATGAGTTTTCCTTCCCTACACATACTTCTACCAATACTGTTATCTATGGACTTACAGAATGCCTTATCCATCGTCATGGTAATACACACATCGTTGCTTCTGATCAAGGAAACCACTGCACAGCAAATGATGTGTGGAAATGGGCACATGCCCATAGAATTCACTGGTCTTACCAATTCCCCATTGTCCTGAAGCAACTGGATTAACAGAATGGTGGGATGGCCTTTTGAAGAGTCAATTATGGTGCTAACTAGGTGGCAATACCTTGCAGGGCTGGAGCAGTGTTCTCCAGGAGGCTGTGTATGCTCTAAATCAGCATCCACTCTATGGTGCTGTTTCTCCCATAGCCAGGATTCACGGGTCCAGGAATCAAGGGGTGGAAATGGGAGGGACACTACTCTCTATTACCCCTAGTGACCCACTAGGAAAATTTTTGCTTCCTGTCCCTGCAACCTTATGATTACATTCATTGAGTGCTATCTATATAACATTTATTGAATGGTATCTATATGTCAGGCTCTCTTCTGAGTGATTGATATACATTAAGGCATTAATATATTTTTCTCATTTTAGAGATGAAGGAACTAAGGCTTTAAAAAGTTAGTAATTTGCTCAAGTTTATACAGTTACGAAGGGGAGGACCTACACTTTTACACTGCATATCTTACTCCGGAATCCCAAATGTGAAAGGACTGAGGTTTACTTGTGTAGTGTAGCTCGTTGCTTGATGAAAACAGGTATTATATGCAGTTTGCTCTGATTAAAGAAATACCCACAATTCTCTCTTCAAGGAATGATAGAATGTTCTAGTTCAAGAGTTGGTAAACCATGGCCCAGAGGCCTAATCCTAACAGCTGCCTGTTTTGTAAATAAAATTTTATTGGAACAGAGCCATCGTCTTTCACTATATATTGTCTTTGGTGGCACTAAGACCACAAGAGCAGAATTGAGTAAGTAGTTGTGATAGAAGTTGTATGACCTGCAAAACCAAAAATGTATACTATCTGCTCCTTTACAGGAACAAGTTGCCAACCCTTCCCTCTTCTAGTGGAATTATCTCCCTCTCCTGACCAGATGAGAAGGCCCTAGAAATCCTCAGTACCCCCAGGGCCCCAGGGATCCCACTTCCCCAATCCCTCTCATTCATATATTCTGGAATGATGAAAGCTACCTCTAAAGGTCCTGGGGTCACCAGGGGACAATATTAAGTCAGGCCATCACTCTGTGTTCTCTAGGTGAAGACCCACTAGTTTGGGGGGCAAACATCTGCTCTCATTTCCACCTTTGATTCTCTTTAACCAAGTTAATACATTTGGTGCTTTTTATTCCCAATGAATTTGATAGATCTTGTTTTACTACTTTTAGGTGGGTCTTTTACACTTGTTTTGCTTCTGGTCAGAAATTGTGGCTTGTGTTATTTCTATTTTGGGAATCTATTACACAAGAATACAACCAATTTCTGAAATATTTGATAGACAATTGAAAAATAATGTATATTTCATGTTTTATGGCTGCTATGAAAATACACACATGTATGCACACATAGGTTTATAGAGAGACGATGTATTTATAAGCTTAGTCACATTGTTCAAAACCTCTAGATGGTCTGCTCATCTCCATAGCAAATGACGTGCGCATTTCACTCTGGGCATCAATTTCTTAGTTGGACTCCCCCAATACTTTTTTTAATAGGCTTGTTAGAGCACTTTTAGGTTTAGAGAAAAATTGTGCAGAAGAAAGCAAACACTTTTCAGGTCTCTGCTTGCCCCTTTCTTGGTCATCTTCTAGGAGGTTATTCTGTATCTGGCTCGGAATTTGATCAGAATTTGAAGCCCCTGGGAGCATCCTCGGGCTTTGGGAGAACGCTTGTTAACTTTGCTTTGATTGTCAGCACAACTCTTTCTCCTATCTTACCCTTGCAGTTAAGAGGTCTGGCCGTGGGCTCTGTGGCTGGACTTTGCAAGGGTTATGGTTCTTGGCTTAGAGGTGGACGCCTCCACGGCCTGCTGCACAGGTCAGTGTGGACTGGGTGGTTGCGGTCAGTCCTGAGGGAAGGAATCGCAGTGAAGGGCCAGTTCCAGGGTCTCGCTTCCATGCCGGACAGCTTTTTCCTGTTGGTTCTGTATAGCAGTGTTCGCCCTTTCACCCCCAACCCCCACAGGAGTCTGTGGCGAGAAGCCAACCCCTCCTTTTAATCAGCTTTGTTGATTTTCTGCCCTTAGGATATCATTGCTTTAGACTTATGGAAATTCCTCAAAACACTCTGATAAACTGAAGGCATGGCTACCTGTTTGCCAGGCCTGCTATCAGTGTAATCTTCTTTTGTAAGCCATTCATCTTTTAATGATTTGGTGAGGAAAAAAGACAAATATACGGATTTAGTCTGTCGTCTGGAAGTAGTAGTCTATTCCCAGGTAATTTTATCTCTGTCCATCTGTCTGTCTGTCTATCTCGAAGTATCTTTCTTTCTTTCTATCATCTATTTATCATCTATCTCTATATTTATCACCTATTTATATCTATCTATCTGTCTATCTATCTATCTACCTACCTACCTATTTATTTCTGGATCTCTCTTTCCTACTAGAGTATGAGGTTTTCTGAGAGAAAAGAGAAATCCTTTTCATTTTTG